>VXBN01009950.1:607452-640572 GCA_013397395.1 Sinosuthora webbiana | reverse complement strand
CGGGGAGCGGCGCGAGCGGCCGCGCGGGGGCTGCCGGGAACGGGGAGGACCCGGGGGGAGCCCGGAGGGGGATCGGGATGTGGGGATATCGGGATGTGGGATCCCGGCCTCACCCAGGGTTTGGGTACATCCCCCCCGCCCTCCTGCCCGTGTCCCGCTCATCCATCCCGGACTGAGCCCCGCAGCTCCCTCACGGTGCTCTGCCCCAACGCCATCCCCCAGTGCTGACCCTAAAATCAGCCCCCAGGGTCACCCACCCAACCCTGCTCCTCTCACCCATCCCAGAACGGACACCCTCCTCCCCAAAATCAGCCCCCAGGGTCACCCTTTCTTAATCCTGTCCCACTCATTCCCCTCGACTGACCTCCAAATCAGCCCCCAGGGTCGTCCCCCCCACCCTGACCCCACACTCGGCGATGCTGTTGCTGCTGTCCCTCCCCGGTGCTGTGGCAGTCCCGGGGGAGCCTGTCCATCCATCCCTTTGTCCCTTCTCGGGATACTGCGAGCCTGCTGCTCTGAGAGGGGGCTTAACATCCCCCAGGCTAAGCACTAAAAACAACCCCACCTCCAGTCGCCTTAACCCCCTCGGGCTGTGCACCTGGTAAAAGAAGAGACTGCTGTTATCTCACCTAATCCCGGAGCTATTTCATGCTGTAAGCCCTTAAGATCAGGTCCTTTTGCACATGGGGTTGAACACCTCATTCGGAACGAGCACCAAACTTAATTGAGCACCTAATCGTAATATTTACATAAAACTTTATAAGTACAAAATGGTCCAAGAGCTGCTCGTGCCCCCAGACCCATCTTTGCCATCCCTGGGCTCTGCCTGCCTGGCCACACTTTTCTGTCACACTACAAGAAGCAATTTGGCTCCTCTCCGCTTCCAAGGGCTGAGCTGTGACCTGTTATTCCTGATTTCAAACTTACCCTTTCCTCTCATAGACAGCAAAGCTCAAAGGGGAAAAAATAAAGAAAAATCAACCATGCCCTCAAGTTGCAGCTTTCTGTGCAAATCTTTTAAACTGTCTGCTCCAGGCTCCAAAAGCATCTCCCAGGGATTCATTCCCTATCTGAACCAAACCGTGCTCCAGGATGATGCTGAACTAAGCAGGCACAGCAATTAAAGCCTATTTTACAAACAATAGCTCCTCTCTTGGAGCTGTGGTCGTTCAGACAGGCTTGGGTTAGGCTGGCACAACAGCACCCACCCTCAGGTGCCCAAAAAAACACCCCAAAGGATCTATTCCAGTGTCAGGACAGCCACCAGGTGTGGCACAGGCACATTTCTGCCACACCACCTTTCTTGTACACTGGCATGAAGCTTTGTGGCTCCGTGGGCTGTGGTGGCAATGTCACAGGGCTGTGAGTGTCCCCAGAGCTCCCAGCACGGCAGGCTCAGCTCTGAACGCCCACTAAGAGAGCTGAGAAGCTGTGGAGTGAGTTAGTTACAGGAGTGATTGCTGCATTAAATATTTCTCTCTCCGCGGGAGCAGAACAAGGCAGGCTGGGGTGGGGTCGGACGAGGAGTCCTTGGAGAGCTGATTGCACCGGTCGGTCCCAAGACTTCCATCTGTGCAGGACCAAAAAGGCAATTTTGCAGGAAGGGAAGACACAGCATGAAAAAGATTCGTTCTCGCTGCAATATACCACGCTGCTCTCTCAGCCATGGGGAGAAATACAGCCTTTCCTGAAAACCTGGACCCACCTCGGGTGTTTTGGTGCGAGGATTTAGCTGCCCGCTGAACAACGCGGACACATTCGCAGTCAGAGGACCCCCCATTCCTAAAATCCAGTCCTGCAGCCCCTGGGGTTGAACAAACCCTCTTCCAGTGACTACTGAAGGGGGAAGCGATAAGAAACCCCCCGCCGATCCCTCACTTTGGGTGCCCAGCTCCCTTTGGGGTGCCCCAGCCCTCCCGGGGGGTAACAGCACTGACTGACGCTTTCCCCCATCCCAGGCCAGACCCGGCCCGGCCCGAGCCCCGGTGCCGGGCGGTTCCCCGAGGGCAGCGGGGCCGGGATGCCCTCCCCGGGGCGCGATGCGCGGGGCCGGGCGGGAGCCGCGCCCCGGAGCCCCCCGGGCCCCCCCCGCTCCGCACGGAGAGCGCCGGAGCCGCCCCGAGCGCCCGCGGGCTCCCGAGGACCCGGAGGAGGTGAAGGGCGCCCGGCTCCCCCGCTTCTCCCCCGCACCCCCGCCGCCTCCCCGTGCGCCCCGGCGGGACCCCCGCACGCTCCCCATGCACCCCCTTTCCCGTGCAGCTCCCGTGCGCTCTCTGTGCACCCCTTTCACCCTTCTCCGCCTTCCCGTGCATCCCTGGTGCACTCCCCGCTGTAGTCTCCTTGCACCCCATTTTCCCGTGCATCCCTTCTGTGCTCCCCAGCGTGCTCTCTGTGCACCCCCTTTCCCGTGCAATCCCTGCTGACCTCTCCGTGCAATCCCTCTTCCTTTGCATCCCTGCTGCACTCCCCACGGCACCTCCTTTCCCTGTCCGCCCCTTTCCTGTGCATCCCTGGTGCTCTCCTCACTGACCTTTCCCTGCACCCCCTTTCCCTTTTCCTCCCCTCTGTGCTCCCCAGCGTTCTCTCGCTTGCAGCCCCTTTCAATCCCTGGTACACCCCACGCTGATCTCTCTGTGCCTTCTCCAGGCACGCTCCCCCCTCTACCCCCTGCCCGTGCACTCCCGGCCATGAACGGCTCCCTGGCGGGCTCCGGAGGGGGCTGGCAGCCCGAGTCCGTGATCATCCCACTCGTGTACCTCATCATCTTCCTGGTGGGCACGGTGGGCAACAGCCTGGTGCTGGCCGTGCTGCTGCGCAACGGGCAGGTGAAGAACACAACCAACCTCTTCATCCTCAACCTGGGGGTGGCCGACCTCTGCTTCATCCTCTTCTGCGTCCCCTTCCAAGCCACCATCTACACCCTGGAGGGATGGGTGTTCGGGCCCTTCATGTGCAAGGCTGTCCACTTCTTCATCTACCTCACCATGTATGCCAGCAGCTTCACCCTGGCCACCGTCTCCCTCGACAGGTAGGAAAGGGAATGGGGTGGGGCTCCCTGCACCCTGAGGCTCCCCTTGCTCTGGATCCCAGGGCAGAGAGGGGACAGAATCCCCTGGAGCTGAATCCTGACTGCTGTGACCTCCCGGGGCTCCTCTGGGAATCGAGGAGGATTTCCCTGTTGATGTGTGCAAGGAAGTGCAACCACCCAGCGTGAGGTCCTGCAGAGGGCTGGATGGGGATCCCTGGCCCCAGTGCCCAGCTGGAGGAAGCTTTCAGACCCCAAAGCTGTAGGACTGGGATTTATCCATAGGCCCTGGCAGTGAAGTGGGGATGAAAAATGAGAAAGAAGCAAAGGTCAGTCCCTGTGCATCCCCTCCTGGGATGCATGGAGAGAGCCCCTACCCTCCCAACAGCCCCCAGCAAAGCAGTCTGACCTTGAGGAGAAAAAAACTCTGGGATGTTTGAGCTGAGACACTGATTCTCCCACCCTCCCCTCCTATTAGCAAAAAGCCCCTTTCTGTCTCGGTGGTGTCCCTTGTCCCAGTGATGATCCCAGCCTGTTCCAGGGTGGGTTTTGCTGGGAAGCCTGTTACTCTTGTCTGTGCTTTACCTCAGTCCCTACCTCTGCAAGGGCCAGTGAGTTATGACCCTGCAGCAAGCAAGAGGCGAGAGCTCCTGGTGCTGCTCCACTCAGTGCCCAAAACCTGCGAGATGGGATGTGGAAAGTCCATTTGCCAGTCCCTTGGGTGGCCCTGGAACCTGGCTGGATGTGTCCTGCCATTCCAGCACAGCACAGCACTGGCTGCTGACAGCACCCCCAGGAGCTAAAGCACTTCCAGGGGCTGCCTCTCCCCCTGTATGGCACAGAGCAGAGGGAACAGATGTGTTGAGCAAGGGAGGGCTTGCACAAGCCTCAGATCTGGGTCAATTAAGGGACCAGCTAATTACAGAACTGAAAAGGGGTGATGTGCTCTCATGTGTGCCAGTAACATGGAATTCTGCGTCTGGGGATCCTGGGCATTTGGTCCTGCTTTTGTATCCTCACTGCTCAAATCACTCGTGCCAGACAGCGATGGTCAAGTGAGGGTCTGCTGCATTAGGGGAGGGACACATTGTCCCCACAACCACTGCTAAGAGCAGAGGGTGACGGGACAGGGTCAGGGAGAGAATCTCCCTCGATCCTTTGTGCTGCACAGAGTCCCTAAGAAGCACCAGGGAATCAGGTGTGTGACTAACCACCCTGGAAAGCTCAAATCCATCATTTCTGCCCTCTCTCCAATCTGCTCCTGGCAATGGTCCCTCTGTGCCCTCCCCAGGACTGCAGCCATGTCCCTCTCCCTTTCCCACGCAGGTATTTGGCCATACGATACCCCCTGCACTCCAGGGAGCTGAGGACACCCAGGAACGCCCTCCTGGCCATTTGTCTCATCTGGGGACTCTCCTTCATCTTCTCGGGCCCTTACCTCAGCTACTACCAGGAGTTCCAGCTGGCCAACCTGACTGTCTGCCACCCCATCTGGGAGATCTCCCAGCGCAAGATCATGGACGTCTGCACCTTCGTCTTCAGCTACATCATCCCCGTGCTCATCCTGAGCCTCACCTACGTGCGGACTGTCCGCTACCTGTGGCAGTCCGTGGACCCTCTCCAAGACATGTCGGAGTCCAAGAAGGCCAAGAGGAAGGTCACCAGGATGATCATCATTGTCGCCGTCCTGTTCTGCCTCTGCTGGCTGCCCCATCACCTGGTCATCCTCTGCATGTGGTTCGGGTACTTCCCCCTCAACCACACCACGTACGTGCTCCGCATCCTCTCGCACGTCATCTCCTACGCCAACTCCTGCGTGAACCCCATCGTCTACGCCCTGGTCTCCAGGCACTTCCGCAAGGGCTTCAAGAAGATCTTCAGCTGCCTCCTGCACAAGAAGGCAGCGCACAAGGTGCACGTGGCCCAGGCTGCCAACACGGTCAGCACGCTGGAGGCAGAGCTCAGTGAGGTGACCCAGCTGAGTGAAGCCCTGCCCGGCCGCTCTACTGTGCGCTGCAGGGTCCCTGCACTGCCCTGGGGGCAGGCAGAGCTGGTGGGACAGCAGCAGGGAGCAGATGGCTCCTCTGTCACCTTCAACGTCAGCTAGCAGAGCTTCCTCCCACCCCACGGCTTTGCAATCTCCTGCAGCATCGCAGGCCTGGGGCTGCGCTACGTTTTGGGTTGAAACAGGTCCATTCATTCAAATGCATCCAGATATCATAACTGTGATGCTGCTGATACAAACTCAGCCAAGAACCAGCCAAGGACAGGACAAATCCTTCCACCGAACACTTGCTGAGAGCAGAGAGATCAAACCCAAAAATCCACTGCCATGTGTAAATACCTGTTCCTCTGTCATGGATGGGCTTACTACTCCCTGTTGCATCTACACCCAGAGCCTGTGTAAAAGCTCTGGTCCCTCCAATCAGCACAGCATCTGGAGTTAGTGGGTGCACTTTTAGAGACATTTGGAAAGTCTTGCTTTGTTTGTGTCCTGGTTTAGGAGCTGCATCCCGGGGCAAGGCTGGGCACAAAAATCCAGGAGTGAAGCACAGGTCACCAAGGACCAAGGGGAGGGAGGTTGGTTGCCAGGGAAGGACAACCATGGACCCGTGGTAGGGGAAGGATTTTAATGCCTTTGGACAGCCTGGGGACAGCTCAGCATCTCAAGCAGGCGAGGTGCTCGTGGAGACAAGCAGGGCACTGATGCTGCTTCCCTGAGGCAGGACAGCCAGGGGAAGCCTCAATAAAGCCCCTCCATCCCACCTGCTGTGTCCAGCTCCTTTGAGAAGCCCCAGAGCTGCAGGAGAGGAGAGGCTGGGGGGTGGTGGGACCTGCTGGATGCAGGGAAGCTGAGGGGGGATGGAGGATGTGGGTGATGCTCGAGCAGTGGAGAGGGGCAGCGTGGCACAGGAATGTCACTGCACCCGCTGCTTGCAGCTGCCCACGAGAGGCTGCTGTGATTCACACTCCCATCTCCTAACGCTGCAAAGGCTCCAGGGGTGCCTGAGCCCTGTGACTGCCACCAGCCAAGGGCTTTAAGTGAAGACCTTCCTTTTCTTCACCAGAAAAGCATCACCAGACTAGGATCAAGTCACTTGTTTGAAAACCCCATGGCAGAGAACAGCCAGAGGTGGTGGCAGAAGTGCAGGGGAGCTGGGATGAACAGTGCTGTGCATCCCTACAATTCCCAGGTGTGTACCCCAACAGCCCCCATGAAGGTCATGGCCCTATAAACTGCCATTACAGAGGCCCTAAGTCTGTCTGCACAGACTCCACTGTCGTGAATCCCCATGGCAGAGCTCCCCAGGACTGGGATGGGTACTTCTGTCCAGGACCCTGGCTCTCCCTGGTGTTCTGGTCCTGACACAGCCCCAGTGCTTGGCCTTGTTTTCTTGAGAAGCTTTTGACTGTAAAACATTTTTTTTCCCCTGCTGAGTGTTATTATAACCAGATCTTCCTCTCCCCACAGAGAGGGTCATAAATTGGCCACCTTCTCCTATCAGTAACGGTGATATTTAGTCTAGTCCTGTTCCCGGCATAAGTCACAGGGAGCAGCGTATAAGCAGCTCCATTAATTACATCTGCATTTATCTCCCTGCTCAACCCTTCACAGCCAGGGAAAACATTGAAGCAGCTGCACAAACACAGCTAAAAGCCTTACTGTCCTCATGCCCTCATCTGCCTCAGCTCAGAGAGCCAAAGGATCTGACTCCAATGGATCCCACACACCCTGAGGGGTTCAATCCACCCTCCTGGACAGTTATCAGCTCACCCTGGGGATAGAGATGTTGTCCCACCACCTCTGCACTGCCCAAGGGCACAGGTGCCTGGGCAGGGGATGCAATATCTCCATATCCCCTGTCAGAGACACTGATTCTGCTCCCCCATCCATCCCACCCCAGCCTTTCTGGCAGCCTCCCAAGCCCATGGCTGACCCTGCCCTCCCCTGCTAACTGCCCTGGAGCTGCCCAGCCTTACCATTACCATTTTGAAGACATGTTCCATGACACCCCTAACTCAGCTCCCAGCCCAGCACACCACCCTCTCCCAGGCTGTGGGCAGCACTGGTACCTGCTTATTTCTGGTCACTGTTCAGCAATGAGGTCCCAAAAGCGGGCTGGGGGCAGGCTCTGCACAGCTCCCAGCCTGGGGGGGCTGCACCTCACTGCTGCCTCCAGCACCCCCAAATCCCCTCTGACATGCACCATGGCTCACATGGCTGCTCTCACCCTCTCCAGGAGCAGAGAGGGGCTTGGTGATGGTCAGACAGCAAGGTCAGGGCTCTGTGTTGTGACACATCCAACACCACTCCTCATTTTATGGATCCTCACCCATCAATTGGCTCTCACTTGTCTGCAGGCTGTAAGAGTGAAGCCTGGGCCAGATCATTACACTGCTTACAGCACATACAGAATTAGAGGGAAAAAAAAAAACCCTCCAGCTTATCTGACACTGTCCCTGCTCATCTGAGGAGGAAACCATCACCCTCACACCCAGCCTGTGCCTTGATGAGCCCTCCAAGGGCAAGCACAAGGTTTTGCTGCCAACACAGAACTATATTGGGAAGTTACTTTCCCCCTGAAATAACAGAGCATATCAGGCCCAGATGGAAAAGACAAGAGCATCAGGATCTGCTGACGCTCAACATGCTCCCAGCTGAGAGAAATGGGCTCCTGGTCCATCCCCTTGGGAGGTTTTATTTTAAATTAAGAGCACTTCAAGTCCCTATGTTCCAGTTAAAAATTAATAAAAGCATATTTAACTGGAAGTGAAAAATGAATAGGCTAAACTGAGCTCCCATCAAGCCCAATAGTGGGCAGGGAGATGAGGGACACTTGGCTGAAACCTCAGTCAGTGTGAGCTTTCCAGTGAGTTTTATCACTAGGGTTAGAGAAGTTATTTTGGTTTGTGGGGTTTTTTTTTCAAGTACTTACTCTGCCAAATTCGCTCTCCAGTCTGAGGAGGCGGCAGGTAGCACCCCCAGACCCTGCCACAGCCCCCAGCATGGGCCCCTGGGCAGCTAAAAAATAAACAACAGAGAAATGGGGCTCTGGACCCAAAACCTTGGAAATTAGAGATGTGTTCCCTATGTCAGGGTAGAAGGGGAGGTGAGGGAGGGGTGTCAAACCCCACAGGAGCCTTAAAGGGGGAAGCAGAGGGGGTTTAGCCCCATCCGTGGCCCCTTGCCATGGTCTCAACACAACTCCAGGCTCCACTCTCAGGTCTTGGAGGGGCGTGAAGGGCTCAGCTGTGCGAGGGTCAGACTGTGCTGGCTGCCATGGCCTCTCTTAATTAACGTGTTGCAAACACATTCCTTACCATAAAAAGCCAAGGAGAACACGGAGCCCTCCCCTGGTACTTGGCAGTGTTGGACACGAGCTCAGCCTGGAGGCTCCCCTGCTCCCACCCTGAGGAAGGGGGGGCTCAGGAAAAAACTTGCTGTTGCTCCAAAAGCAGGTCTGGCTCCCCACATTCATTCCCTGTGGAGGGGAGAGGCAGACAGTGAATGCTTAGAGCCAGGCTGAGTGGGAGGCTGGATTCAGGGAACACGGACCAGGTGGCTCAGCCTTCTCTTTAACTCAGAGAAATAAGGGTCTTGATTCCGACCTGGGAGCAGCAGAAGTTACCTGTTCCCCCAGGGAGTCACCACCTCCAGCTCCTCCTCACTGCACAGGTATCACCAAGCCCAGCTCTCAGCCCCCAGCAGCCTCTTACCCCCATTCCTTCCTCCAGATGCAGTCAGGGCATCCCTGGGGTAGAAACAATGCAGTGAGCTACTGGTGCTGGAGTGACCAGGAGGGAGCAGGATATTTTGCATCCCATCTCTGGCTGCATCTGCCCCCCAGCCCTGGTCTGGTACAGCTTTCCTGGGGCAACAGGCTGACAGCAAAGCCCAGAAAGGCCTCTTCTGGTGGGGGCCATGCAAAGGCATTCCCAGAGCCTCAGGAGAAGAGGATGTGGCCCTATCCCAGATCCTTGAACAGTCTCATGCATTTTCTCTGGGCTCTGGTTGGCACAAAAGCATCAGCTCAGGGAGGAGTTCAGCTCCTGCACACTAAAGCACAGGTGCTCCAGTAAAGCTGCAGGCAAAGCTCCCCCTCCTCTCTCCTGGCTTTCCTTGCAACCGTTCCGGGTGAATTGCCTCACCCTGGGATCAGTTACAATAAAACATGTTTTACAGCTCAGCACGAATTCCACGCACTCTCCTCAAGAAAGAAATTTATATCAGACTGCTGCAGTGTCAAAAACAGATCCAGAGAGATGGAATCCAGCTCCTTCTGGTGAATGTCAGGCTGTGTATCCAGCAGACTCAACACAACATGAAACACAAGTCAGCAGAGCTTTGCTTATGTATAAAAACACTGTCCGGCGCCTGCTGGCCTCCAGAGGCTCTTGGATCTGGCAGAGGTTAAAAACAGCAAGTACAAGACCTCAGGTTTCCACAGACATTTGAGATTTGACAGCAGGAGGAAGGTTCCTGCAGGGAGGGTTCTTGTGTTAGCACTGTGAGCCTGCATGGTCAGACACATAAAAACAGTCGGGTGAAGTGGTCAGGACTTGAACTCACAGCGTGGTCCAGCTCTGGGCTGGATGAGCCTGTCAGAACTGCTGAATTTGCTACACCAGGCTGAGGAAGAGAAGGTCAGGGGTTCAGAAAGGGCAGGAGCTACCTGAATAACACCTGTCTGAGGAATGCACAGCCCAGCCAGGCAGCTGGGTCTGCCACAGCATGACCTGTGCTCTCATCCAGGTTCTAACATCCAGCAGCTCTTCCACTGCTGGGCTCACCAGACACCAGCAAACACAGCTGTAAACACTGCTCAGGTGGATGATGGATCTGCTCCACACTGCAAAGCAGCAGCTATTGTGAGTGCTCCTCGCTCTATGGAAACCCTGTATTTCTATTGTTACAGGCAAACAATGGTGCAGGCAGCAGGAGAGAGGGAGAGGGCAGCAGGAGGTGCCAGGCCAGAGACCACAGATACAACACAGGTGCTCCAAGGTCTGAAAAGCCTTGGTGCAAAGTGACAGAGCCCAGCTCCCAATTCAAAGCCTGCCAGGATTGCTCCAGGGCACGTGGGAGAGCAGCACTTGCTCTTCACGTGCTGCCCACGGGTTAAACAAAGGGAATGGGCTTGGCTGCTTGCAGGGGAGAGATGCATCAGATTTAGGAAGACAGGAGACAAACAGGGATGGGAGGAAGGTGCTGAGTGGAAATCGCTGTGGGAACACTTGCTCTGCCTCAGGTCAATAAGGAGCAGCACCCAGTCAGGCCACCATGGAGCTCCCTCTGCTTCCACTGCCCTGTCACGGCTCCAGGCCCTGCCATCACCCCACTGCCTCACGTGTAACAGAGCACTGACACAGCTCTGGTTTGGGGGTTAAACATCCCTGTACATGATGGGACTGCAGCCCTGCCAGGCACCCCCAAACCCCAGAACCAGCAACAAGCACCATCACTGAAATAAATAACAGTTGAGATTAACAATGTGAAAATAATTTGGGATCCTACAGAACTGAGATTCCCAAAACGCATCAGGGAAGCAGGTGGCACTATTTGGAGCTCATAGCCCTTCTGCCCTGAACAAAAGGGCTGTACCCATACAGATTTTCTTCTGGTTTTGTGCATTTTTCTTTCTTTTTGTTTTAAAACACACTCCCCCTGTCTGCTGCACATCAAGGCATTAACACAAACCCAGGTGAGGTGGATGTGCCCACATAGGAGCCCACAGGGCAGACTCTGCCTTATCCCATGAATCTGGAGCAAAGACAGCCAGGAGTTAGTGTTTCCACAGGTTTATAAATCTGATAAATACAATTATAACACCCTGCCCACCACAATGGGGCAGGGGAGAAGGGAAGGGAGTCCCAAGGATTGGTGAGAGAGCACTGGCTTGGACTTGGCAGCTGGAGAGTTCACAACAGCCGGAAATTTATGCTGATGTGTCAAACAGCTTCTCGATCATCTCACCCACCTGGTCCACCTGGTATTTGATGTATTTCTCAGGGTTCTTGGTAAAGGGCACGTTGCCATATCTGCAAAAGAAAACAGGTGACAAACAACTGGAACACAGCAAAGAGACCCACTGGCCCCTCCTCTATCACAAATCAGCTTCACTCCAGCACACCCCACTCGAATTCAGAGTCTCCTGACATGGTTACAACTGGCCTCACAAGTTTTACATGAACAGCCCAGAGTGGCTCAGGGCTTTGTGCTCACTGAACAAGGAATCAGGGTGACAGCAGGTATCTGCAAATACTCATGGTCAACTTGGGGATGTCTGAGTGTGCAAAGTAGAGAAGCTAGGACAGGACAATTGGGAAGGGGCTTGCTCAGGCTATTCAAGGCCCCCAAGACCCCAGTAAACCCAAAGAGGAGAGGACAGTGCTGCAGAAGGTCTCACCTGTTCAAGAAGGCACCATAGGTCTCTTTCACAATAGTTTTCTGTGCCCGGCAGATTTTGTCCCGTTGCTCCATGTCTGGGATTGCCCAGGCCTTCTGGATCTTACACAGCTCCTCCAGCCCGTCATTAAAACCCTGTCCAAAGAGAAACTCAGTGAGCATCCCACCTGCAATCACATCTCCACACTGAGTCTGGTGCTCCTTCCCTCCCCTGCTGATCACCAAGTGATCTCCTCACAGATCTGTGTGTCCCAATCAACCAGGGGACGTTCTGACACCATCCAACACCTCCTTACCTTAAAGCGCTCCTTTATCATCTGCCTCTCCTTGTCCTTGAGCTGCAACAAGGAGGGAAAGGATCTTATTTCATCTCCAGAAATAAATACCCAACACCAATGTTTGCCCACAGTTCCCCATCCAACCTGAGCAACATCCAGTACTTGGTTTGGATTCCCTCTCCCACAGCAGTGAGGAGAGAGGTGCAGAGAGCAGCACACCCTACACTCAGCTGAAGCAGGTTTAACAACGACAATTTTCAGCCAGAACAGACATAAAATAGACTTCTCCATGCTTCAAACCCTCTCCAAGGGAAGGTCTCAGGGTTTTGAAAATCCAAAACAGAGGCATCTGCTCAGGTGAAGATGTAAGAACGGAGGCAGATATTAAAAGACTTGGATGAATCTAGGGCAGGGGAGATCAGAAGGCACTGCTGCTGTCCACTTGTGCCAGCCACAGTGTTCACTCTGCAGAGTGATACTGGCATGAGATATAAAGAAGGTTTCTGAGAATTTTTTAAGGCAAAGGAGATGATGTTTCAGGCAATTTCTGTCATGTCAAGCATATCCTTGCCCATCCTCTCACCTTCACTCCTGGCTGAAAGACAGGCAGGTTTCTCTCCAAGATGTAATCTGTCACCTTCAACCAGCTGCATGTGCAATGAGACAGCAGAGAAGCAAAGAGTTACTCACACCTCTACCAGAGAACCTCTGTCTTCACCCGTGACCCAAAGGCCAACTCAGACAATACACACCCCAAAACCTCCCACAGTGACCCCTTCCCAACTTGGATTAATCAAATACTCTGCTTTGGCTTTAGAAAAGTTTCTAGTTCAGGTAAATCTCTCTCACTGCTCCAGCAGCACTGGCTCCCCAAGAGCTCCCACAGTGACAGAAGCAGGGAGAGGCAGAGGATGTCACTGACCTGCGCTGGTAGGTCTGGATCTGCTGCTCAATGAGCTCCCGGTAGGACCTCTCAGCTGTTTTCTGTGTCACAGCCACCAGCTGGATCAGCTCAGACCTGCAAGAGCAGGAAACCTGAGCCAGCTGCACTCCGGGCTGCTCTCAGGATGGCAGCATTTCAACCCCCCATCAACAAGCTCTTTCCAGCCCTTCACAATAAAATGTTCCTTGAAATGTGAAAACTGGGAGAAGAAGCAACTCCGAGTTACTTTCCAAAGCCACATCCTAAGCCCTCCCAAGATCAAAGGATTCTCTAAAACCTAAAGGATTTTCTAATGCTTTTATTTTCCACTCTCAGGTAATGTGATTTTTATAATACTGCAAAACCTTCAAAGAGTTTCCAGGACAGAAGAAGAAGCAGATATAAGACAGGCTGGCAAGTAAATGCTCTCAATCAGAGCTCTGCTCCAAAGCCATCCAATCAGCCTTGGACTTGAGGGAGATTCACTCAAGACACACACTTACTTCTCCAGAGATTTCAGAATGTAGTTATAGTTGTTATGCAGAAAAATGGCACTCAATGCTGGGTCTTCATAAACCTTGGATTTGCTGAGCAGGTTAAGCTGCAGGTTGCCCAGAACTTTGCCTTAAAGAGGGAAAAACACAGAACAAGAAGTTTTGCAGTGAAACTTATTATTGACAAAGCAAACCAAGCTGTGGGCCCACAGCAAAGTGAACTTAAACTTCCCTTTGGCAACTGGGAGCCTTCATGGGGCTGAAGGTGACAGTGGTTTAAGGGAACAGCTCTGCAGCAAAGCAAGCTGCTGCCCTGTGCTTTGCCCTGTCCTACTCTAACAGTCAAACTCCCAGTCTGACCCTTTTTTGATCCCTCCTGTCAGATTGTGGAAAGATCACATGGAGAAGAGACACAGCCTGTGCTCTTCACCCAGGAATGAGCCCAGTGAAGGCATGTCCAGGGGGCAGAAGCAGGAATGTGATGCCTTCTATGGGTTACCTAAAAGCAGGGGCTAGACAAAATTAAGAGACTAAAAAGGAGTTCTATTTATTGAAGGGCCTTCAGGTACATTTCAGGCAGACGAAGACCCCCAGGGGCTACACCCAAAATTGGACAGCAGGTCACGGGTTTTCATACTTTTATTTTGATCCATTTGCATATTGGGGGTTAATCTTCCAATTATAGCTTCAGGTAATGAAGTATTTTACCCCAAGTTTGCTCCCCCCCATCTCACTTCTGTTCACATTTTTCAGGGCCTGAGACAGTGAGGTGTCCCTGATTTCCAGGCCTAGAGAGGAATTGTTTTGTCTGACCAAAACGGGAAAGCAGTAGCTGACACTGTAGGTGGAGTTTCAATTTATACACTAAATAATTGCAGGATTACAAATGTATGAAAAACACAAAAGCTAAAATCCTCAGGCATCAAAGGTGTGCAGGGTACTCACAGATGTAGGTGCTCAGCAGCCGCCTGCTGAACTCTGAGCTGTAGCTACTGGCCGAGGAGCTGGTCTCTGAAAAGGAAAGTCTTAAGCCAGTTAACATGCCCTGGGAAGAGGAGGGTTGTGTGGTCAGCCTGCCTCTATTCCAACAAGCCCCATCCCTGTTGCTATGGAATTAGCTCCCATGGACAGTAAAATCAGCTCCTGCTTCAGAGCCCACTGTCAGCAGCTCATCCAGGGTGAGGGGGCAAGAGCTCTGCACCCTCTCAGTCCTTGTGTCTGCCTCAAGTGCAGAGCAGCCGGGCAGAAATCTTTCCTTCCAGGTGCTCAGTGCACATCCTTTTGATCATAAAGAGAGTCATTAAACTCCTCCTCCCCATCCTTTCCCCCAGCCTGAAAAGGGTTGTTAAGCACTAGAAACTGGCAATCAGAGAACAATGAGCTGGAGCTGTTAACAGCAAGCACACAACAGTAATTGAAACAAGCAGAAGGGCTCTGGAAAGCTGCAGCCATCCCCATGGTTGCTGACAGGGCCTGCCTGGCTCTAGGAAGGACTGTGCCAGCTCGGGAGGCTGCCCCTACAGGCAGCAGTGACTCCAGGCTGGCACATGCTCCTCTGTCTGGAGATGCCTTTCTGCCCTCGAGGGCTTGTGGGCACGGGGCCCATGAGACACGTGGGGTGGCCACCTCCTCCTGCCCCCTCCAGAGAATTTGGCAGCCAGACCTAGCTCGGGTGGTCCGAGTTCACCAGCACCCCATGGGAAAGGCCTCGAGGCTTCTGTTGCTGGGAGCTGGACAATAAGGAGCTGAGTGCACACAGGATAAAGCATGACACCAGCTGGGCCAATCTGCTACCTGTGCCAAACAGATTCAGGGCCATCAGAGTGTCTTGAGCCTGTTTCAGCTCTTGTGGCATCCCTCATTGTCTGCTGCTGACAAGCCCTCCCTATTCTCTCCAGCCCACTGGCAAGGATTATTTACCCTCCCCTTTTCAATTATGTGTTAATTTATTTACAACTGCTGGAGGATAAAAAATTAGGATACATCACCAGAGTCCAAGGCAGCATGAACAGGTAGGTGTGGGTAAGTTTGCTTACCTCTGGGATCTAAAGGAATATTGTATGTGTCCCCAAGAACTACAGAGATTAGGCAGAGCAGAGAGAAAAGGGGAGGGACGAGAGAGAAAAAGAAATGCAAAAGTGCAAAAAGACAGGTTAGAGACCACCATTCCTTTGAGAACAAAGCAGATATTAACACAGAGCAGCCACAGGCAGGTGCACAGGAGAGCAGGCAGGAGTCCCTCCAAGGCCAGAAATGGAATGGAGACCACAGAGGAAAGGCAGAGTCCAACCTCTTCCCCTGCTGGAGACATTGTTTGCATTGTCATTCGTTGTTTTTAGCACAACACCTCATTCCAAATCAGTCCAAACTTTCAAGACAAAGCTACCTCAAATCTATGCTGACTTTTCAACAAGCTAAGACAGATCTCACTGCAAGACAACATGTCGAGACTTCCAAACAGTGCTGACATCACCATTCAGGGGACAACATGGGAAACAGCTGATTGTTCCAAGAAAAATTTCAGACCACTTCTTTGGCCAAGGAGAGAGAGCCAAGGCCCAGAAGGGTCTGAGCACACTGGGCCTGCAAGTGGAAAAAGCACAAGGCAGTGCCTAGAGGAGATGGGGCAAAACCAGAGACATCTTAGTTTGAGTTGATTTAGAATTAGCAAAAATCTCCAAACAGAACTTTGCAGATCACAGTCTGGAGGCAGTTCTAACTTTCCTCCTATCTCTCCTTCTAATGGGCTCTTTAACCCTCTCCAGTCTGTGCCTCCTCAGGGCCCTATGCCCCCTGAATCTCCAGTCTGCTCTATTCCAACCTCTTGAAAGCACAAGCTCTGCCAAGGCCAAGAGCTCAGTGGAGAGCCTGGAGCTGCTGCTCTGCACAGAACCAAGAAGCCACTCCAGCTGACAAGCAGCACCACCCTGCTACACGAGCAGCTCTCAGCTTCTGATCTATGCATTTATTTCTGCAGTGAGTCTCTTCAGCAGTCTGGAGGGCAGAACTAAAACTTGTCTCTCTGACAGGATGCACAAATGGCTTCAGAATCCCAGTTTGCCCATGTCTCAAGGCTGAGGAGATTCTTGCTGCTGCTGTTGCACTCTGAGCAGAAGATGGTGCTTGCTCAGCACACAAAGCCCAGCTGGAGCAACCCACCCTCACTCCAGTACAGTCACACAGCACCAGGCCAGGGCCAGACTTGGAGCTAAATGACCCAGGCATCCTCTCTCAGAGCACACCAGCAGTAAACACCATCCTCATTGTACCTGCCAGGAGCAAGTGTGGAAGGCCAGCAGGGAACTCTGCATCCCTTGGGAGTTCTCCAGATAATCAACTATGTGGTCAAGGCAGAGTGGAGGACAAGACATATCACAGGGTGAAGGACAGGAGGAGAACAAGCTCACAGTGCATGTTGAGGTTTGGTCACTTAATGGAAGATGTCCAGGGAATCTGAGGAAGGAACTGCATGCCCAAGCAAGCCCCATGCCCCATGTACCTTGTGATGCCAGCATGGCACCTGCTGTCTCCTGGAAATCCAGTAATTGCTGAAGGAAAAGGATGGCCTGGAAGCAAGGGAGGGAATTTAGGAGCAATGAACATTATATCTCCTGTGCTCTGCTATTAAGGATCACGGAGAACCACTTGTCCCCTCACACTTACAGGCATTCAAGAAACAAATCACTACACTCCTCTGAACTGCTGGCTTTTCCCCACACAGTCCCACCATGGCTGAGCAAGGGTCACCAACCAATTGTAATTGTTAATGCCAAGACACCTTAATTTAGGAAGTTTCCCTATTGCTCTTTTTAAAACTCCTTCAGAAGCTGTTTTCCACAAAGGATGGTTCAAATCATCATCACATACGTTGCTGGTGAGTTCATGAACTGTCCCATCTTTTGGCATGTTGTATTCCTTGTCTGGATCATTCTAAAAGGGGAAGAGACAGACAGAAGGTGAGTGTGTAAAGGGAGACACCTTCAATACAACTGCTACACGAGAGCTGAAGGCTTCTTCATCCAGCCACTCCCAACAGCCTCAGGCCAGGCTCTTGCAGTGCCATCTCCTGGTGCTCAGAAACCAGAGCTGCCATGCACACACACACCTCAGGGCTCTGTTCAGCACGTGACCATCACACCTTCAGCCCACCTTACACAGCATGAGTCCTGCAAAACTTTTCAAGGCAGCAATTTTCCTTTCTTTTTAAATAGGATTAATTCTGAGATAGACTTGGTATTTGTAGAGGCCTGGATGCTCAGGTCAAGTTATTTGTAGTATATGCATTTTGTAGTTAAGGATCTTAGGGAAAGGCCTTCTGTGTTTGAAACCAGCACCAAGCATTTGGCTTTTGACTGTCCCAAGCAATCCAGCAAGCTCCTGCTTCAGTCAGAAATTACATGGTTTCATGGAAAGCTAAACTAGGGGTTTTGCTCCAAAAAAGTCTCTTCCAAGCCTGATCAGAGACCACTGAGGAGAATCCTACCTTAATGTTGTCTGCAAACTCCTCCAGTGCCTTCGCACCAGTGGTCTCCATGGAAGTGATCAGCCCTGGCAGTTTGTTCTTAGTGCCTGCTGCAGTTCCCTGGAACAGTTCCACAATAGATCAGAAAAGGAAAACATACAGTATCTGAACTTCCACCCCGCACCCACCCTCCCTCATCCCCCACCCCAGCATTTCATTCTCAGCTCCCCGTATGCCAGAAGAATATTTACAGCACCATCAACACATGAAATCCCACATTCTCCAGGAAGAAAGGGAAGATGTTGTGGTAGTCCATCGAGGACAGGACTTGAACTGAAAACAGCTGCTACTGAGAGATGCTGAGTTCCAAATTCACCAGCTCAGAAAGGAGCAAGGTGCATTTGTGTAACTGCAGTCCATGCTGGGGGACAGAAGCAGCACGGCTCTGCTCAAAGCCACTCTGATAATCCATTCCAAAAAGTTCTCCAGATAATGCAAGCCACAGGACCCCCTCCAATCCCATCACATTTACCTGCAAGACCTGGTCAAATTCTGGCTTCATCTGCTTGAGATGTTTCAGGATGGGGAAGATAGTGAGCACAGCTGAATAGTCGTGTCGGATGATGGCTTTCCGGGCAGCTGAGACAATGTTATCACCCTCCATGATCAAGTTATCCAATGACTCCTGCAACAAAGCCAGAGACTCATGAGGGAGGAACAAGACTTCTGCCCATGCAGCACAAAGGGCTCAGTGCAGGACACCCATTCCAGATGACCATTTGGCTGATGAGTCATTTGTGGTACCAAGGAGGGACTCTGAGCACATGTTCTCCAGGCTCTGTGCAGGCCCTGGAGGACAAGCCAACATCCTTTACAGGCACAGGGGCTCAACTGACCTGGATGAGAGAATCAAAAGTCTTCTTCTGGTGGTGCTCTGGGACAATTTCTGTCAGGAGCTGATATTCACTCTGGGCCAGTTTGACAAAGGCACTGACGCAGTGGATGTACGCGTCAATCTCGATGTCGAAGACGTCGTCCCTCCCTGCAAGGGCAAGACGCCTTTGGTTTACACAAGGAGCATGAGATTCTTCTGGGAAAGTTGGTTCTGGCTTTGCACCCATCCAAGTGTGTGAACAAGAGTCATCTTCTCACCACTCCTGCCCTGGGTTTTTGTGTGGGAATCTCTGAGTACGCTGCAGGAGGCAGGAAAAGTCACCCGCAGTTCAGGAAATGCACAAGAGGGCATCACCTCTTTCCAGCCTCGTGACAGAAGGGAAGTTTGGAGCTCTTCTGGGATACAGACTAAATTTAATCATGGGCTTGAACACAAAGTACTAAACTCAGGAAGGTCTGAGGTGAATTATTCAACATCTCTGCTTGTATTTTTAGAATTCCTTATCTCCATTCATCATGCAGATGAAGAACTGCCATTTGGCATCAACATTTCTGGGAAATAAAGGCTGTCCTGGAAGGCAGCTTCTTCCCACTTGCAGAAATAAGAAAAAAACAGGCTGATGAACATTTACATCCTATGAAGCAGGAATATCAGCACAGCTAGGTGAGTTATCTGCCACACAAGGTTGCATACAAATATCTGAGTCCTAAAATATGAATGTCTTGGTCAAAGATCCATCAAAGATCCTACGTGGTAGGCATGAGAAGTGATGCAAGGGCCAGCACCAACTCATGCCAAGCACTGCTGGATGTGTCTGCAGGACAGACACACAGACCCCATCCTGCAAGACAGTATGATGACACAGAGAGGCCCTCTCTAAGCTATA
Source organism: Sinosuthora webbiana (assembly GCA_013397395.1). Taxonomy (NCBI): domain Eukaryota; kingdom Metazoa; phylum Chordata; class Aves; order Passeriformes; family Sylviidae; genus Sinosuthora; species Sinosuthora webbiana. The sequence continues at coordinate 621,203 of VXBN01009950.1, read as the reverse complement.
AGCTGCTGCTTCTCTCCTCCCAGAGACTTTTGATGGGAAAAGAACCAATTCTTCCCTATGCTGACAGGTCCCTCAGGTTGATATTTCAGAAGTTTTGGTCAGCAGAGGACACACAGACTGCCTGCGGTGCAGTGGTGCACTGCAGTGTGTGCTGCACTGAATCCTTTCCTCCTTGCTTTGCTTCAGCACCCAACAGGCCAGCAGCCACCCACAGGAAAATGTCCCTCAGCATGGTGACCTTTGGTTGGACAAAGTTGGGTTCCTTGTCTGAGGGCTAGGGGGAGGATGTGATTAGTAGGAATAGATTCTACTGAGAAGAGCCAAAGCTTCTTTGGCAGAGGAGGCTCATGCTTCAGGACTGCCCATGGAGGGGAACAGCCCTGGCTGCACTGTGACAGTGGAGCACAGTGGGAAGCAGGGGGGACCAGCTGGTTCCCAGTGCCAACCCGGTACTTACCCGCAGCCAGCCCGTGCTTGTCGCCCAGGGCATCGGAAAGGTGCTTAACGCGTAAGTCATGCTCATGACCTAGTGAGATGGCAGCCGGCACAAACAGAAGGCGCAATTTATCCAGGGTGGTCACTGCAAGGATGCTCACTCTGGCTGGAAGCTGCTTCAAGCCTGGCTTATTTGATCTGGTGGACATCTTTTTCCCTACAGTCCCAGGAATGCTTCCTGACCAAATCCTTTTGTTGGGCTATACAGCGGTAGCAACCCTTTGAAACCTGATGAGAAGTGTGAGTTAAGTTGTTTCTTGGACCACAAGAATCCCTTGAACTTCCTGCCAATATGTTCTGAATGGGATTGTAGGCCTCAGAGTCCAATTTTTACCCACAACCATTAAAAAATCCAAACTCAAAGCCCCTCTCCTGCTCAGCATGAGGATTTTCCCCCACGTAAGTGATGTTAGCCACCAATTGGGGTATAGCAGGCTACAGCAGAGGTGCTGAAGAGACCTGCTTAGGATGGATTCATTGCAGGAGGCAGGGACGTCTTAGAGATGCTCTGAAGCATCTTCTCCCTTATCTGGCACAACCTCTAAGAGCAAAGGAGGTCAGAAAACAGGAGACAACCATTTAGGCAGGTCTGCATAGAGAAGATGTACAGGCACAATGCACTAAGCTACTTGTGGTCCCACACTTCAGCACCAGGTTTGGAAAGGTCACTAGGAAACTGAATGTCTCAAAGTCCAGGCAAAAAGAAAAGAGAAAAGGAACACCACAAGCAGATGTCAGCAGAGCTTCCATTATCCAGGTGGCTGTGGTGGGTCAGTGTTAAGGTAACATTCCTCTCCACCTCTACTCATGCTCATGGAGACTTTGAAATTCAGATAGTAAATTCTAAATAAATAGAATAAATAAAAGAAAAACAATTTGGCCTTCCAGTGTCTTCTTGGTTCCCCAATCCAACGCTGTCCACCAAGCACTGAACTAATGGAAGCTCCACCTGGGAAAGCAAGGCTGATACACAGAGAAAGTCAAGGGTGAAATAGCTGGAGCTGTGATTACCTTCCATAGGAATGAGGTTAGAGGCCCCCTTTTTCCCATCTAGACCATGCTGAGAGTACTGTTTCAGAAGGTTCTGAGCCTTACGGATCGTGCCTGTCACCAGAACCAGAGAGAGGAGACAAGAAGACCTAGAAAATGAGTGAAAGAAAACAAACCCAGAACACCAGCCCTCCACCAGCAAGTCACCTGGGCCCAGCAAGAGGATGCTGGGCAGCAATGAGGATGCTCAGCACGGGAACGTGAACCCCAAACTCATGTCCAAGTGTGCAGATACAATGGCATTTCCAGAATGCTTCCCTGCTTTGAGGCTGGGAGCATAAATTCCAGCCAGGGATACAGAATCCTGTTTGGACACACAGCGTGGTATGGCTGGGTGATAAACACAACCAGAGAAGGGAAGGCATGAAGCTCCCTTCTCTGTAATGGGTTTGCTGAAGTTGGTGCTCTGCATCCAAGCACACAAGGTTTGCTGCTTTTCCTCAGCTGTGGAAGCAGGGTTTTGCATATGGACAATTCCTGTCTGGCAACACGTTGCCTGCTCCTCAGAGCCACAGCTGCAGTCACTTAGTAAGAGATGCCTTTCTGAGGGGTATTTTCTGAGCATAATCAATAAAGAACCATCAGGAGCCCCAGAGCCAAGACAAGGAATGGTACAGGAAGCAGTAAAAGGGTGACAACCTCTGGGCTTTTTTTTTTTTTTGCAGCAGCAATTCCCATCACAGGAATCCCAAAATAACAGATGCTGCCCACCCATGTGTAACTTGCACTAAGCCACCCTAATCCCCAAGACACTTCTCTTCTAAAGAACTGCAAATCAATTAAAACCATGGAAAAAAAAAATAACACTGGGTTAGAAGATTTATACTTTAAACACACAAAAAACCAGACAGAACTGAACAAAAGGCAGTGCTGGATATACAGCTGGAAAGCACAAAACAAAGCATTAATGTGACAACTGAAGCCTAGGCAGTGTTTCCACATTAAAAGGTTAGTTGTCATGCAACAAGCTACAATTATCACGAGCACATGGACACCCTCTCATAGCAGAGCTTTGCTGTTGCCTGCACAACAGGGAACTGGAAGTTTTGGGAAGGTGGAAGGGGTTTCTATAGGAGACCCAAATGAAACAGAACAGGGCTGAGTAAATGAAGAAGCCAAAAACATAAAAATGCTGCTGCCAAAATTAAGAATTGTCCTTCCACTATAAAATAATAAATACTTCAAACATGCAGAAGATCTGTACTTGCACCACTCACTGTGAGCCACAGTGCAGCCTGGAATTGAGTGCTGGCTGCCCAAATGCTGAAGGGAGCCCAAGTACACACTGCTGCACACCCCTGGAACAACATTCCGGGACAGAGTTCATCCCATAAAGGGATTTATGGCAAGGGAAAGGAAACTTCAGGTCCCCCTGACAGTGGGGGAGAACAGGACAGAGAAGTACCCCTTGAATTACTGAACTGCCTTAACCTGGTGCACTTAAATAACAGAACATGGTTCCCAAAATGTAATATTTCACTGGTGATATTATCCTTCTACCAGTTCAGTGTTCACAATCACTTTGATGATATGGTGAAATGAGGGCTATGCCTCTTCTTCCAACCTTCCTGATGCTCTTCACACCCCACATCTCCACTTCATTCTTAGCTGCTTCTAGAAACCTCAAGAGCCTGGGCCCACCAGCAAGCTCCTCTGAGCAAGGAGGGCTCTTCCTTACTGCTGCTCCCATGGCCTAGCAGTTGCAGAGCAGCTCAACTCAGCTACTGTTCTTCCACCTGCTCTTTCATCTTTCCCATTTTCAGGCATTTAGGGGGAGGGGAAAAAATACAAAGGAATAAAAATAGAGGGTGAATTGGTGTGAAAACCAAGCAGACAGTACAACTGCTGCTGCTGTCTGCAGGCTCTCACTCCACAGGTATGCAGTGGATGTTTTCACAGCCCACCCTTGATGGTCTTTTTCATTTTTTCCCCCTCTTTTTCTCAATTTCAGGAGCTGATTATGCTACATTTTATTTGCTTAAGCACAATTACCTGTGTTTACTGACACACACCGAGTGTTCAGTGTCCGGGGGCATCGCTTCAGTGCTGCTGGATCCCTCTGACTTGGCATCGTAATTAGGCTTTAATGGATTCTGGTGGAAGCCAAATGCTTTTGTTCCAGGATTGTTTTCCCTATTAAGCACCTCCCTAACCAAATAGGAATGTGTTTCAACTACTAATGAAAACATCACACTCAAGCCAGGCAGTGATCAGTCTGGGAAACAGCAATGGGCTCTTTATTCTGTCACTCAACCTGCCTTTAGGTACCACCTCACTGGAGCACTAAGTAAACTGGAAAAGAGTTCCCCTGTAGTCTGAAAAGAGCCTCCAAAGGTCAAAAACCACCTGAAACCTTTGCTTCTGCAGCCCAGTTGTTCCAGAGAGCGGGGTTTGGGCATGCCTGAGACGTTTTTCCAAATGCAACTCATTCTCTTGTTTCTCTATTCCATTAGCAGTTTTCTATCCAAGCAGCAGGGCAACACATCCTCTTTTCTCAAGCACCAGCTGCAGGAATCTGCATGAAACCAGACAATGCCCTCTGGCTTTTGTAGGCAGCCAGGCTAGGTGGCTCAATCATGGCACAAAAGTGCTGAGCTGCTGAGCTGCCTGCTGCTCTCAAGTCAAAAGAGAGCACAGGGTCTACAGGCATCACAAAGAAGCTTTATTGTACGCACATATGTTTGCAGCAGGATGTTTTGGGAACCTGAATACACCTGCTCTCTGAGAGGAAGTGCTGACATTCCAAACAGCAAACTAAAACCAGAAAAAGCCCACAATCAACTTGGCACTGTCGAGTGTCACTTAAGAGGAGATAACTCTTCTTCAGAAGCATCTCCAGCAGTCGGATTTTTAGCTGCATGATGTAATGACAGGAGACAGCATGGGGTACATCAACAGACAGAACAGGAACAGAGAGATGAACACCCTCTGAAACAACACATGGGTATGAAACATGTTCTCTGGAATTCAACATGATCCCTGGGGCTATCTCTGCCTTGTTACCTTGCCTCTAATACCTCACCTTCTCTTTAGCCGCTCTTGTGCTTTGTTTTGTGGTAAAAAAACAGTTATAGCACATCAGATTTAGTTTGTTATTTACCCCTTGGAACAGGTTAAAGTGTGCATTGGGGTGTGCACTGGGATATTCCTCCTCAAGGACCAAGGAAATAAAGTCTCTTGTTGGAACTGTCAGAAAACCCCCTTGTCTGAAACCCAGATTGGCACAACTTGGCTTTACTTACTGAAATAAAGTAACAGAACAGAAAAAAACCCTTTGTCCAAACTGAACAAAGGCTAAACCCAAGGGACTCAAACACCACCATGATAATGTTGCTCTGAATAGAGCCACTGTGCCAGTGTGAAGATGGTGTGAAACCTCCACCTCAAGAGCTGCACTTGAAAGCTAATGGAACTGCAGAAAAACCAGTGAATCTCTGCCCTAAGACTCTATTTTTCTCCATTTTTAATTTCACTTAAGTACAATTCAGCAGTCGTAAGAGATGGCTGGTGTATGAGGTTCAACATCCACTGTCCTTCAAGAGCTACAGTCTGGTTCTCTGTCTGCTTCACGGAAGATTGGAGACAAATGAGCCACCATTTCTTCTTGACATTACAATAACCCAATGGATCACTTGAGACACTCTTTCCTCCATGCACCATCAGCTCCGTAAAGCACATTCAGACCACGCTCTACCTGCTCTCCATCTCATAAAATCCAACTGAACTGGGCATAAAGACATGAAAATCTTCTGGCACATCTACAGCTGAGACTTTTCCTCACGACAAGTAGGTCTGGATGCCCAAATGCATCCACTGTTTGTAGGAACTTGTGCTCTCTTCTCTATGGGACCATCTAAAATCTGAGACTCTTTTAAAAAATCCCAAGGACTTTTAAATAATATGTCCATGAAAAGAAAGAATCTCCCCCATCCCTGACTCTTTACCTGAGAGCACAAAGGAGATACTATCACTTGTCAGGCTGCTCAGAAATGTTTGCTGACCATGCTGAGTTCACAGCAATAAAAACCCAGGAACCTTTTCAGAATCAGGTGATAACTGAGAAGTGTCAACCAAATCTGAAGCATCTGCAACCTGAGCTTCCCATGGCTCAACTAGAGATCCCCACCAGCACCTTTCAGTGCCTCTGAGCCTTATCAGGTGGTTCTCTGCAGCCAGGGGAAAATTCACTGAAATTCACTGACCAATTCCATCAGCTTTCAGGGACAGCTCCAGGGCACAGCAGCAATGGCACAGATTGATTTTAAAAGATCACAGGGGTGATGTCTGGATGCCACAGCCTTCCCTAGGCAGCCCTCCCTCTCCAAATATCCCAGGCACACCCTCTGCTGTAGCAAGAAGAGGCCCAGCAAAGCCTCTCCACACACAGAAGTGAAGAGAGTGAGCACCAGGGCCAGCACACACACACATAGACACACATTACCTGGGATGAGGACTGCATTCACATCAGGATTATAAAAATAAACACAACACAATTAAAATGGGTATTTCTTCTTCCTCCTTTTCCCCATCCCATCCATTCCCAGTCCCTACCCACATTTCTTATTATCTTCCTGAACCCACTAAGAGTATTTGGACAACACAGGACAAAATAGGGAAGGGGAGTACTGGCCAGGTAAACCTCCAGAAATATGAACTTTTCTGATGTGATCACTGTCACAGAGGAGACAACAGACGGTTGGGACACAGAGGATCAATGTCCCTGTGCTGGCTTTTGCTGTCCCTCCTGGCTGTGCTCCCACTAGATGGCACATTCCAGAGACAGGAACTCCAGCCCTACACTCCCAAACTCGAGTGACCAACCTCACCAGCTGCACCAAAAGCAGCAAAACTGCATTGTGAGGAGAGGAGGAATAACCCACCAGCCACATCCATAGCTCTTCCTGAGACAGGCTGAGGCAAGAGCTTTTAAGAGCCCTTTTAAACTTCAGACAATGTTGTATCTCATTGTTGTAGGCATCTACCTAATCCCCATCTCAGCTGCTGGGGGTTTCTTGCTTTCTAGCACAATAATAATTTATCCATAGCTAATGATTGATGTGAGGTGTTTTATCAGATAAGAGCTTTCCATTTGCTGTGGCACAGGCTATATTCCATATGCCAAGGCTGAGGATTTGATCTGAGGTGTTCTCAGATCAAATCCTTTTACAGCCCCCTCAGGTCTCTTTTTACTCATCTCCTTTGTTAAGGCCTTTGCTCTCCCTGTATGCAGGGCCTCTCTGCTCCCTTTACAGCACCCAGAGAACAGACCTGGTGGTTTAACAGACAGAGTCTGTGATCCCAATGCTGAATCCAGAGCAGAGAAGTTCTCACCTCCAAAATCTCACCTAAATGTCCTAAGCCCACATGTTAGACACAGAGATACCTCAGCAATGAGAAGGCCTGAAGATATGTTAATACCCAATGCAGTGATCCCGCCTCAGGGACTCACCTGGCCTCTTGATTGGCTTTTTGGTGGGGGTGTCTTTCCTTTTGTTCTGAATGGCAGGGGAATATGGCACCCCAGAGGAGGAGCTGTTCTTACGGAAATGGTCCTTCAGCCCCTTGATGGAGCGGTCGAGCTGCACGGAGCGGATTTGGAAGTAAACTGTCATGAAATCTGAGGGGACAAAATAAAAATGACATTATAAGCACATAGGGAACACAGGTAAAGCAGACACTTTGTCCCCTGCAGGGACCCAGCATTGGTGTGGGACACCAAATCAGCATCCTTCCCTCCCAGAGCCTCTCCTATTTCCTTCTAAAACTTCTTCTCCCATCCCCTGCACTCTTCATTCCAGCCCTCCCACCACACACAACATTAATTCTTCCATTACCAAGTGGTGGAACTGACAGGAGATATTTGTGCAAGACACTGTCAATTCAAGTGCTCTGTTTCCAGCATGAGAGACTTTACACACTTTTCAGGATTCAGGGCACTTGGGAATTTAATGAGGTGCTCGTCATTTGAAAGCAGAATGCAAACTGACTAATAAAATATGCTCTATATGCATGAGTTGCCTTTGATCATGGAAAAATTCTTAAGAAGCTTTTAAGGATGTTCATCCTCCTTGGTAGGCACAGTAATCCCCCCCTCAGGAGTAAATCATTGAGGTGGGGGGTGATTCTTGGAGCTGCAGGAATGTGAAAGTTCACATTTCCTGTACAAGTCTACAAAGTCACTCAATCCTGAAGGAGAAGTTAATAAAGGACTATAAAGCCCTAGACAGTTCTTGATGCTGCAGAACAGGAAAGGAAAGACATGTACAGAGTGAAGAAAGTCAGTGCTGCTTTCCTCCTGCCCGTGGTCACATTTCATACAAAGAGTTCTGGTCATAAATATTTCCCAAATGGGAATAAGTGCCCAGTGTCTTGCACGTTTATAAAATCTGAGCAGTGGAAAACTGCAGCTTCATCTCAAGGCATTACAGGTGCAAGTGCAGAGGATTTTTGCTACAGGACAGATTTTGCATTAACATAATTTGTGCTTTGTTTACACAGCTCATTCCGTTCAACTGACAAACCATTGCTTCAATCTCACTACAAAAAAAAGCAGGATCTTCAGGTGCTGGACAGACTGAACTACTCAGCTAAAAGGTGCCACTAAGGCATCACTTGTCCTGCCAGAGCTGCCAGACGCCCACAGGCAAGAAGAGGCAGCACCACCCACCTTGATTCCTGCCGTTCTCCACCAGCCAGCCCGAAATGCGGATGATGTCGTGCAGGACACTCTCCGGGAGGTGCTCCAGGGACATCTCCTCCTGTGTGTCCATCTCCTCATCCCCACTGATCAGGTCCAGGATGAGGATGGGTGGCACCGGCTTGGTGTGTCGCGTCATCAAGCTGCGGAACTCCGACTCCAGGGATTCCTTGCCCCGCTCAAAGAGGGATTTCTGGCACAAAACATCAGGACAGAAGCAGAACAGGACTTCTGTAATCAGTCACTCGTGAGTATTTTTGCATAAGTACGTCCTTCCGAACTACTATCAAGTACTGCAGGCTTCAGACTCCAACCCCCGCCTGTTTCTGAGAGACTTTTAAAGTGAATTAAATTTAAAAAATGCTTGGGAGTCATTCAAGTGGGATTTAAACAGATCACCCATTCAGCTGAAGCAGCTGAAGGACTGACAAGAGCTGCTCAGGAGGAGGCTCAATCAACTCCTCCTCCACAGGTGCAAGAGCTGTTTTCAGAGTCCTCCTGGCACAACTGAGAGAGAGCAAAATGCCAGGAGCAGAAATGCTGCCCGGTACAGGCTTAAACAGAAGCCAAAGCAATCATTCCTTCAGCTGTGCCCAAACAACACCTTCCCCAGGCAGCAAACCCACAGCCTCTCCCAGCAGGGCTGTGTTTTCCCCCCTCTCATCCATAGGTTGCAGGTCCATGACCCACCACACGGTTCAGCTCCGGGCTGTCCGGGTTGTTGTCCTGGAAGTATTCCACTGCCTTCTGGATTTTGTCCATGCAATTCAAGTATTCCTCCAGCCTCCCCGTGGGGCTAAAAATAAAACCAGAAATAAAAGGTAGTGCCCCAAGAAGCAAACAAAATAACAAGAAAGCACCAGACCAGACTCAGGATAAAAATAAGGGAAATCTCAAATCCCTTTTCTTCAGCTGGGAGGAGATTGTGGAATTCCCTTCTGCCTGCGCTCAGTGCCACAGCAGGATACCCAACCCACACAGCAAGGGCAGAAGTGCTGAGGATGGAGCAGCACACAACCCTCAGCCTGGCTTTTCCTCTCCCAGACAGGCCCTGATGGGAAGGCAGAGGGAACTGCACATCACACCCCAGACAAGAGCCATCCAACACCCTCCCAGACAAGGAGGCTCCAGAACAGCTCTGGTACATCCTGGATGCAGTGACAACCTCAACAGGCAGGGAAAACCTTTGGGAAAAGGGCAGAGGAAAACAGGGAAGCCACCAGTGCTCACAGAGACAGCTATGGCAGCACCTCTGCAAGATTTGGAAGAGATCCCAGTGCAGAGTCTGAGCTGTCTCTGCCCTGTGGAAATGGCTGAAGGTCAAGTCAGTGTGGACTGGGGATGAGGAAATAGTGTGGGAAGGGTACCAATCACACCATGGGTGTGTGGAGTCAGCTCCCCTACCTCCATCTCAAAAATCCAACAGGATGAAGCTCCCAGCAGGATCTATCTGCTCAACTCACCCTTCCTTGATGATCTTCTCCGTGTCCTTGGCCACATGGTAGTAACTGATGACGTGATCCAAGCAGGACAGGGTCTTCTCCACATTCTCCTGCAGGCGCTGCAGGTTCTCTGTCTGTTTGTGGACAGGGATGATGGAGTTCTCCAGCTTCATCAAACGGCTCTCGAAGGAGGAGAGGATTGAGACCTGCACACCGAGAGAGAAACCAACAGCTGAGGACTTCCTTCCTATGGACTGGGGTAGGAGTTAGAGCAGGGAAGTCAGGGATCCTCAGGGCCAGCTTTTCTTCTTGGGCTCTGCTACTAATTTGCCACGGCTCCTTAGCAGCTGTTTCCACCCCTCTGTGTCCTGGTTTTTATTAACAATCACAAAAACAGATCACCTGCCATATAAGGATGGGCCAACCCCAAATTAAATGCTTGCAAAGAGTGAAGATAATGTTCCAAGACAGTATAAAGGACAAGCAAAATTTTATTAGCCAACAGAAAATAAATGCACAGGAACTGGCTGGAGGTGCCCCACGTAAAAAGAGCAACAGAAGCACAAACCAGCAGCCCCTTTGCTCCACACCACTGAGACCCAAACAGGAGCTGCACAAGTCTAGTGAGAACCTTCTTTTCCATCACAGACATTTGGTTTCTAGAGAGGATTGTGATAGCGTTTCTGACAGGTGGAAAACCACAGCAAGCTCATAAAAGGCTGCCTCAGTGTCATCTTTTCTAGGCCAAAAGGTAATTCCTATTAGATTCACTCCTATGTCATGATTTCCACACTTCTCTGGTGATGCCTCTATGACTTTTTTAAAGCACTGAGACCAAAACTGGACATAGTACATAAAGTGAGGCCTTATGAGCAATTACAACACAGTAATTACTTTTTAGCTTTACACAGAATACTTGCAAAATGAAACTCCAAAGAAAACCTGAATTGCGAAGCAACAACACGATGCTGTTGCACAAACTATTCTGAAGTTTCTTAATACCTTTTCCACAAGAGAGAGGACTGACTGTAGCAGAGATGAGGTCACCAGCTCATCTGAGCCCTCAGCAGAGCAGGAGAGAAGCTCAGTATTGAATCATTTCTCAGGTTTCCTCTTTGCCCAGTCACTGAAGCCCAAAGTGGTTCATCACTCCACATCCCTCAGATAGGCACAACAACAGCCTTGAAAACTAATAAAGCTAAAAACCTAAGAAAAAGTAAAGCCAGGCCCAACATTAGGACCTCCCTACCATATTCTTGGTGAGCTGGTCACTCTTCTCGAGGCTCTCTTTGATAAAGGACAGAGTTTCTTCTTCCTGTAAGATGAAAAAATACTCTTAAATTCTAAACACTAAGGTTTAAGCCACCAAACATTACACACAGGTTTTTACCCATCTTGAAAACTCTGCTGCAAGCCATGTTTGGTCTGATGCTGATTCAGTTAGCACATTTTAATATTACCATCTCTTAACAGAAATCTGGCAAGTAACCCAAGGTGGGGACACATCATGTAATGAGTGAGGGGTTTATGAATTCGTCGTTTCCCTTCAATGCCACGAGCATCAGCACAATATAAAATTAACACTTTTCACACTGAGGCACAACGACTCAGAACACACATTTCCCTGCCACAGCACAACACAGGTGTTGCACCGGCACCCTCCAAATCCGCCGGGAACTCAAGTGCCCAATGCAAAGCAGCCACCAAGGGCTGGTTTTAAGGCATTAAAGCCCACAGATAGGGGGGAACAGCAGCCCGCAAGGGCTGGCTTGAAGTCCCCAAAGGCCACGGGTAGAGGGGGAATTGCAGCCTGTCAGGGCTGGTCTCACAGGCTGCACCCCAGAACCTGACGGGAGCGCCCACTGACCCTCCCAAGAACCAAGAGGGGAAGTCCAGGCCCAAAGCAGTGAGCAGAGATGCCCCGACCCTGCAAACCAGGCCTTGTAGGGGACCTGGGGGTGCTCCCAGGCCAGGAGGGAGGTGACGACCCTTGAGGGGTCCCGGGACACCCCCAGGCCCGGTGAGGACCTGCAGACCCAGCCTCGTCTCCCCGGCAACGCCAGGGGGCTGCGGGCCCAGGCCCAGCCCCCGGCCCCGGCAGCGCCCACAGAGCGTCCCAAGGCCAATCCCACCTGCTTGAGCTTGTCCTCGATCTCCCTCCTGCGGGCCGACACCTCCTCGCTCGGAATCATCGCGCCGGAGCCGCTCCGCCGCCCGCTCCCACCGCGCCCGGCCCGTCACTGCCGCGCCGCCATGATGGGCGCGGCGGGGCGCACCGGGCATGCGCAGAGAGCGCCGCTGCCATCTTGAGAGTGGCGCCGTCCAAGAAGGGCCCGAGGGGTGACGGGGGTGAGAGCGCGCGCGCACTGCCCTGCGGGCGGCCATGTTGGGAGTGGCGGGAGGGCTGCGCCGCCATCTTGGGAGTGGCGCGATGAGTCACAGAACCTAGCATCAATTATTTTGGATTCCAAGATCATCGAGTCCAAGCCGCGCCCCAACACCACCTTGTCAAGCAGACCATGGCACCGAATGCCACGTCCAGTCTTAAGCATCTCCAGGAACAGTGACTCCACCACCTCCCTGGGGAGCCCGTTCCACGGTCTAATCACAATTTTTGTGAAGAAATTCCTCTTCATCTCCAACCTAAACCTCCCCGGCACAGCTTGAAACTATGTCCTCTCGTCCTGAGCGTGGCACTGTTGCGTAAAATTTTCTTAAGAGAGGATGTCCTTTGATGTTTGATCTTTGTGTACTTTCAAGCCTGAGCAACAATAAAGGAGATTTAATCCGTGAAAGATGCAACAGCCAACAAGTTCTAAGTGATGTCCAGGTGTTAGAAAAACAAATTGCTTATTGGTAGAATTGCCTTGTTAAGGTTTAGGATTTGAGTTTTTAAATTTATCTTAGAGTTAGGGTTAGGTTAACAAAGCTCGGGAAGAAGGATGTACTACTGATAGTGGGCACAAAGAATGCAGAGTTTATGGGCCACGAGGACATTTTGCCAAAATCCCCAAGATAATGAAGAAACTTATAAAACCAACTCAGCAATTGGGCTGAATCAGCTCCGACGGAGTAACTGTAATTCCAGCAGGGGCAGATCCAAGAAACCCACCAGCCCAAAAGAAGAGAAAGACTGAGCACATGGACTAATTAGCATGGCAAGCGAGAGAAGAATTTCCTAACAGAAGATAGAATAATAATTAAGAAGAGAACTATGTAACTTGTAGCCAATTAACACAAATTCCTTTGTTTGCTAAAATACATAAATAGTAAAAGATTTTGATAGTTGTCATGGCTCGATTTGTGGAATCCCAACGAGCACCCAGGCTTGTGCAGCTCTGGAATAAATAACCAACGTCTCTCTCGAGTCCTGCCGTCCTGTTCCACTCCAAGGGTCCTGCCACGTGCAGGGACTGGTGTGTGCCCATCTGTCTTCCCCTTGTCAAACCACCCCAAGCTCCAGAGAGCAGCTCTTTTTTTTATTCAACAATTGATTTCACAACCCACCCTGTCCTGCTGCCCACGGATGTGCCCAAGCTCTGGCCCTGTTTTCCCTGTGTGGCCACAACCACCTGCCTGTGTTTTGTGGGGATACTTGATAAAGGGGATCTTGAGGGTTCAAGAGAGAAGATCCCTGTCCAAGCTCAGCACCTTTCGTGTTTCCCCACACTGGGCTGGTGTGATTGGGAAAGATCTTTCTCCCTGAACGGCAGATCCATCACTTTCTTTACAGCATTCCATGCTCTTTCTGCCAGCACTCACCCCTTCTTCATTCAAAGGGCAGCCAGAGCCGAAAGGAACCTCCCCTGGGGAGCAGTTGTGTGTGTTTTGCCCAGTAATGCCGTTTATTTCCTGCAAACCCACCAAAAAGGCTCCCTCACCCTTTATGGAGCAACAGCTCCTTAGAGCAAAGCGGGATAGATACACCCACCCCACATGCCAGCTGCGTGGGGTGATAAGGAGTGAATAAACGCGCAGAAATAAACGCACGGCATTGTGCAAAAAACCTGCTGGACCCTGAGGTGCAGCACCACATCCAAGAGGAAGCAGGAGGAAATAAAAGAAAA
>VXBN01009950.1:564169-607095 GCA_013397395.1 Sinosuthora webbiana | reverse complement strand
AGAAAAAGAAAAAATAAAAGAAAAAGAAAAAAAAAGAAAAAATAAAAGAAAAATAAAAGAGAGAGAGAAATGTTAGAAATGCTGCAGTTTGAGCGCAAAACAAGGCAAAGCACACCCGGGCTGCCCATCCCCGCAGGTGGCGGCCGCGGGTGGGTGCAGCCGGCGGGGCGGCAGCTCCGGGACCATCCCGGTCTCTTCCCGCCGCTGTTCCCGCCCGGGGCCCCGCCGGCCGCGGGTCCCCGCGGGCCCGGCCGCGCTCTCCGCGCCACGGATGGCGCGGTGCGGCAGCGACTCCGTGGTGACACAGCAGTGGCCGCGCAGGAATGCTGAGTCACCTCCTGCTCCCTCCTCCTCCTCCTCCGTGAGGCGCAAAGCGGCCTTTTCCCCCCCGCACCGGAGAAGGGATTTTCACTTCGTCAGCGCGGGCACAGAAGATGGAAAATTCAGCCGATGCGCCCAAGGATTGCATTTAGTGCAGTGCTTACTGGGGGGTTGGTGTGGTAATAAGAGGGTTAACCAGTCCCTTTTAGTGCGTTTGCTAAACGAAACTGGTTCTGGTGCTCCGAACCCCGAGACAGCGGCTCGGATCGGAGCCCGGCACCTTCGGGGTGGAGGCTGCGGGGTTCGAACAACGGCACCGCTCCGTTGTTCAGCAACGGGAGTTTTCACCGCCACAGGCATGAGGAAGTGGCACCTGCTGGCGGGGACGTGACAGTCACTTCTCCCCGAGGACAAAGTGTTCAGGGCGTTGGCCACCCAAAAATGCCGCAGGAAAGAGAAGGGAGTCTGATTAGCAGGAGGGAAACTGAGGCAGAGAGGGGTTTTGCTTTGCCTGCTCAGGCAATTGCTGGATACACCCAGATCTCCCTCAAATTCCTATTTCTACTGATTACCTTTATGGCGGCAAAGGTCATTGCACAAAAGCGTGATCTTGACAAGATTTGGAGAAATTCAATTAATAGTAGCTCTTAAAGCAGGGACTTTCTCTCCCCTGCATTGTGGTTTGGTACTGCTCACCCCAGGAATAGTTCCTGCATTAAAATATAGTGCCATTTTATAAATAACAAACCATTTCATTGAAAAAAAAAAAAAGCTTTCTCTTGCTTCCCACTGGCAGAATTAATCCTGCTCCTGCAAGAGAGGACAGTGAGGAGGGGACACTGGGGATGCAACAGGGCAGCAGCATTCCCGAGCCACAGGAGCTGCCTGAGGATGCAGTGAGGGCAAAACAAGATTAATGCAGCCAGGAGTCTCCAAAAGGGCTTTGCATTTGATGTGGGAGAGGAGAGAGATCAGAGTATGGAGGAGTCAGGATTAACATAAATTTACAAACCTTCCATTCTGGGCTGCAGGGCTGTCCTGGACTGTATTTCCCCATGGTGTGACCCACCAGTGCCCCAGGCTGCAGGAACACTGGTGTTCCCTCCTCACCAGACACAGCCTGTTCTGTCTCCCCTCAGGTCAGCTGAACAGAAAAAGTGATCAATCTTCAGCCAAATTAATCTTCAGACAGAAAACCAATAGCTCCGAGCTGTCTGACAAGCCCCCAGTTTTCCCTTCCAGGAGGGGTTATAAGCAGGAAGCCCCTGAAGGAGGGAGTGAGTGTGCACAGAAAGGGTATGGGATGCACTCAGGCACGTTCCCTTGACTGTTTTGTGTCCATGAACTTGAAGGGATGAGACAGGAACCAAATCCAGCACAGGACTTTGCCTCCCTGGTAACGCCCGAGCCCTTCTGACTTCGCTTTGATCCTGACCTGGGTCCAGAGCACTCACTGTGCCACAGGGATGTGCACTGCTCCCGGAAAACCGGGTCTGTATGGGACAAGGGCTGGCACCTGGGCTTCAGCAGCTTCCCAGCCGTTTCTGTGCGGCCCTGTTGCTGCTCCAGGGAAGGATGTGACACGGCTGGAATTGCCCTGAAACAGTGCCTGGCAGGGAAATCCCTCAACAGCCCTCCCTGCTCCTTGCAGGAAGGAGCTCGGGGCAGCCAGCCCCTTCAAGGCTGGCCCCAAAAGCCCCCCCAAGCCTTCAGCTGTCCCAGACCCAAGCCGTACTCTCCTTCCCTCTGGCTTTATTTGCAGAGGGAATTAAGACCCTGCTGGGAAAACCTCCCCTGTGCTCTGATAACTGCTGCAGAGCCAGCCCTAAATGGCTTTTTGTAAATGAAAACCCAGGATTATGAGGTTCCCCTCGTCACTGTTTACTTAGTGCTCTGCCAGAGTGAGGGGAGCAGGATAGACACCCCCTGCTCTGGGCAAGCCCCTCGGGCCACCAAGGAGCTGCCACATATTGGGGACCAGCAAGGTGCCACCCAGCACATGGCAGAGCCTCCCTGGAGCAGGAGGTTCCCAGATGGAATTGGGATGGGTGGGATGTGCGTGCACGTAGTAGGAGCCTTGTCCAGGGGACAGGGCATCTCCAGGGCACTCTGTTTTGTGAGCTGGGGGCCGGGCTGGGGGATGATGCTCATTTTCTTCCTAGGCCAGGTTGCTGGGGAAGGAAGGGGGGTGTTTGCCATGTGGGTTGGTGCTGGGCACACATCCCCCACGTGACAGGAACGGGGAGGCCAAGCAGGGCTGCAGCTCCCCTCAGCAGGAGCTCACTCAGGGATGACAAAGAGCTGCCCAGTGAGGCCATGAGGTCTGCTGAAGTGGTGTAGGTCCAACGAGCCCCGTGCAGAGGGGACTACCCTTGGTCATCCCTGTCTGCCTGCAGCAGGACAAGGGGGCCCTGCCTCTCTTTGCTGCACTCCCAGGGACTGGAGCCACCACAGCCGCCTCGCACAGCTCCGACCTTTGGATGTTTGCACATTCCTGCCTGTTAATGTGTCTCGTAACCAAAAGCTGCCAGGATGGAGCATTACTCCCCCCAGCACTTGCCAGGCTGCTCCCGCCCGTTCCCCAGCTGAGAATTGGCACTGACCCCAGACTGGGTGGGCTCTCCAAAGGAGCAAAACCTGATGGCTCTGGTAGGAGCGATGAGCATCCCACCCCTTGACACCAGCGAGCCCCAGATGCTCCCAGAGCTCCTGGGGCAGGCAGCAGTCACCTCTCTCAGCCAAGCATGGGGAAAAGGAGCAACTGTTTCGGAGCAGAGCCGCGCTTCCCTGGGCTGCCAGGCTGGCACGTTGCCCACCAGCACGGTGCCAGGCCAAATTCTTTGCGATTTCTAGGTCAACACCCGCCTCCCGTAATGCCCTGAGCCCTCCTGCTGCCTGTGCCAGCCTCCAGCCCAGTGGTCCCTGTGCACAGGATAGGAGCATCCCAAAGGATCCACATCTGCTGCTGCTCATCCTGGCTGGCCCCATCTGTAACCCCCGAATATTTGGCCCTCATTGCTCCGAACTGGGCCATTCCCCAAATGCCTGGCTCTGCCCACAGCAGCACCCCCAGGAGAGCTGTGTCCTCCTTCCAGGGAGTGCACAGCCTGCCCCTGTTTCCACCCTTTTGGGGGGGTTTAAGACCCATCCCAAGGAGTCAGATACCAAAGGAGTGTGTTTACTTTGGATTTCTAAAGCCATTTTCTCACTGTCATGATAGCAGTGAAAAAACACCCACAATCTCAAGACACGGGATGGTCCTAACGCTCCAAACCTGGAAATAAATCACTTGGAAAAACAGCCTTTGTAAAGAAACCCCCGTGGCCCCGGCGCTTGTTTGCAAACCGGCCAAGTTTCGACCTTGGCATGACATGGTTTCCCAAAGAAGGAGGCGATGCTGGCACGGCTCCGGCAGCTCAGCCCCTCCACTGGGGAGATGGATGTGTCCCCCCATGCCCACAGGGACCCCTTTCCATGGCATGAGCCGGGCTGGAGGAGCAGGAGCCCCGTGAGCCCGCCGCCCCCTACCCAGGCATGCATCCAGGGGGCGGTGGGGCTGAGGATGAGGAGGAGGAAGGGGCAGCCGAGCATGTCCATGCGAGGGCTCTTACGCTGGGGCTGTTGCATTGTGGCTGCCGGCACTCCCCCTCTCCCCGCCGCAGGGCAAGCCCCGGCCTGCCGGGACATTGTGCCAGCCGGGAACAGCCACTGGCAACAGCCACTGACCCGTCCCCGGGCTCCCTGGGGCGCAGAGGGACGTGGGCACCCGAGGAGACTTCTGCTGGATGTGCTCCCCCACGCCAGAGGGTGCAGGGCCTCACACACCGCACAAGAACAGAACTGAGATAGGTGCAGAGGTGCTCCAGAAGTTCTGCCGAGATAATCAGGTTCTGACCCACATTGGCCCTGCCTCAGTTTCCCCATCAGGGTGCTGAGAGCCATCCGGGCTGTGTGAGTGGCACAGGTCCTGCTGGGCTCTGCTGGCAGTGCAAGGTCACTGCTGGAGAAGCAGGACAGGGGCTTTGCCCCCCTCTCTGTTCTCAAAGCCACCTCTCCCAGCACCCCTGCGGCCCCACAGAGAGGTGTTTGGATCCAGCCTGATCCCTCCTGGCAAAGCCATCCGAGTCCAGCCGTGGGGCTCAGCACAACCTCTCTGCAGTCTGCTGTGGCACCTCCAGCCCATCAGGTATAAAACACTAAAAAAAAAGTGTCACAGGGCAGGGAGACCCTGAGCTGTCCCCAAGCCCTGCCTTGTGTGAGGGCCAGGCTGCCCCGATGCCATCCTCATCCCATCCCTACCTGCTGTACCAAGTAGATCTCCCTGACCGAGTGTGGTTCTCAAGAGATTTCACATCCATGTGAGGTCCCGGATGTTTGGGAACCTGATTTTTCCCAAACTTTGGAGGTTCATTCATTGCTATGCAAGGCGAGCCCATTCCCTACCCTCCTCCAACCTGTTTCCCCCTTCTCCCCCCTCACCACTCCAACCATCCCGGCCTAGGATGTTAAAATGGGCTGATTTTTTTACGATGAGAGGGGAAAAATTTTTTAGAAATCTGGGGATGAAGAGAGAACCCATGAGCTGTGACCTCCTCCAAATTCAAGGCACCAAATCCACACAAGGAAAACAAAAGGCAGCGAGATTAGCATTTCCAAACAGAGCAGAGATGGCCCCAATCTTTGAGCTGTTTATTCTAGGGTTGATTTTCAATATTTAGGATGATTAGCAAGTGAAAGCCGGCTGTTGCCAGAATGGCTCCGTGCCAGCCCCACACTCAATGGAGGGAAAAGAAAGACACGGCAAGAAAGGGAGAGAAAAGAAGGGCTTATGTGTATATTTTTTTTCCTCCCTCTGTGAACGGGAGATTGGTTTGAGGTGTCAATGTTTGCCCATCAGGGAGGGATGATGGATGAGGGGACGGCTGGGGCAGAAATAAATAATAAAGGAGTAATCGCCATGTGCTGGGGAAGGACCTCACTAGGACAGCGAGCTGAGCTTGCAGAGAGTTTTTGGAGATGGATTCTTCCCAGACCCTCTTTGGTGGGTGCTGGTTGATTCCCCAAAACCCAGCCAGCTCTGGGAATGCAGCGCTCTGCCTTCACTGCTCGTAGCAGAGAGGACACTGCCAACGCCGGGTCCCCAACCCATCACTGCCCCTGTGCCGGGCGAGCCGGGGCAGCCCGCGGGGCTGGACCAGCCCCAGCCCCGGCTGCAACCCCGCTGCCACCGGCAAGCCCGGGCAGGTCGGCGGCTGCCGGGTCCTGACCTCCGCGCTGGCACCGAGCTTCGGGCCGAGCACAGCCGCGCTTTGTGCCCCGCGCCCCCGGGAAGCGACGCCACCGCCCAGAGCACCCCCGGCTCCGGCACCTCCTGGCCGCCGCTCGGAAAAAAACACCACCCCCTCCGAACTATCTCACTGAAAGAAAGGAAAATTCACGTCCAAGTCGGTTTGGTTGCTTTCAGCTGCTGAACAAAACGGGGCTGTTTTCAGGCCTCGCCTGCTGCCTCCTTTATATTCACCCTTTCTCACTTTAAACCCCTCGACTGGCTCCGGCAGGCTGGAATATTTTTTCCTGGCAAGGTTGGTTTTTTTCAGTCCCCTGGCAGGGTGGGGATGCTGGAGGCTTCTCTTTTCCAGGGGGTTTGGAAACAGTACTGCGTGTTTGTGCCTGGTAAAACAAATTAAAGAAGTGGTCTGGGGGGCAGGGGAAGTGCCAGCTTTTTGCAGCTCTGAAGTGCCACCAGTACTTGGGGGGGTAGAAGGGAGCAGCTCTTCCAGTTCTTCCGACAAGGAGCTGAGAGGAGGAGAAGCCAGGACAAGGAATTCCTTAATGCCTTTTGGTATTCATGGCCCCCAATAGCCCAAAGCTGAAAGGAAAGCCCAGATCTGCCTCTAAATTCCCCCCTCAGACACTTCAAAGCTGTTCCTCCAAGGATAACCCTACCTTTTCCCAAGGTCAGCATCCTGCCTTCCCAGCACAGAGCACATACAGACCAAGGCAAGTGTCTGTCCTGAGCCCAGGCCTTATTTTGGGTTGAGATCGGCTGGATTGGGAGCAGCTGCAGCAGCTCTGGGACTGGTTCTGGTGCTGAGGGGATCAGTGGATCACTGGGGGGCTGATGAGGTACTCCTCATGTGCTCCCCAGGAGAAGCCAGGGCTGTGTCCTCAGGGCAAGAGGGATGGGATATGCAGGAGTGGGTGCACCCAAAGCACCGAGCTGGAGGAGCCCCATGCAGGGTCTGGAGAGGGATCTCTGTGCAGCTCCTCTCCCCACCCTGTACCCAAAAGGGCTCTGAAGCCACTTGGGCATCTTGGAGCATCTACAGGGCCAGGTGGGCACACGGTACAAGCCAAGGGACCTGTCAGCCCCAGGAGCTCCCTGCAGGGCCAGGGAAGGCTGTTCCCAGGGTTGGAGCAGCTCCCAGGGCTCAGGACACCAGGCATGGCCAACCTTGTGTCACGTAGGTGGTGTGTAACCTCACTGAGGTTGGTTCACGCCTCAGTTTCCCCACAGGGAATTTGCACAGTTGTGCAAGTGGGTGAGAGCTCCTGTGTCCTGGGACCGGGTTTACAAGCAGGGCTGGGCTGGGCAAAGGAAACAAGGAGACAAAAGGGATTTTTAATTCTCCATTTTTTTCCTTTATTATTATTTTTTAAAATTTGTAAATAATTTGCATGAAAAAAAGTTAAATTGCACGAGTATCTCTGTAGTTCTCCAACATAATCCCCAAAGCAGGAAAACAGAAGAACAGCAAGTAAAAAGAAACATTGTCAATTCAAACAACTACACAGACCCCAAAGCCCCTCCTAAGTGCTTGTGTAACCAAAACAGAATCTAATTACAATCTTCCATTTCTTTTGCCAAGTCTAAGACACACAACTAAAATTCCAGCTTCTACTTGCTCCTACCTAATGGCTGCCCTATCTCTCTCAGCCTACAGCAAGCAGAGGCAAAGAATCTGGTTCTTGAGAGCTTCAAGTCAAGTTTCAGCAGAGTTTGGCTCTGCTCCCAAAATATTTCCAAGTTACCTTGCACCGACCCTGCCACACTCTCGTTGCACACAGAGCCAAAACTTCTTTTTGCGTGAGTCCTGATGTCTCTCCCAGCTGGATGGGACTTCATTTCCACTGTGTCCCCAGAGCCTGTTGCATGCACAGTTTTTGGCCTGAGCTCCTGGATGGAGCCTGAATGTGGATTTCTTTTCTCCTCAGTCCCACCTAGGAGTGTTCAGTGTGGAGTGTCTCCATCACCACCAGCTGAGGGCCAGGCCGTGGGGTTTTCCTTGCACTCGGAGCCTGATGGAAGAGCTGGAGATGTGAAGAGCAACAGTCTCAGACCAAAAAAGCAGAGAGGGGCTATGTCAGTGGGTGAAAGAGAGGGTTCATGGTGCTCCGGACCCTTTGGCAACTGCAGCAAGGGTTTTGGGTACAAAAAATACAAAAGCCGGTTTTGGGAGCATCCCAGTCCCTGCTGCTCCTCTCCTGCCAGGGCCAATTCCTGGATTCTTCACGAAACCTGCTGGTGCAGGAGTCCTCCCTTGTGTGGTCTTGTTTTACAGAACAGTGAACACAAAACCTTTAAACAGTGAAAATATAAAACAACTCTCAAACTGTGTTTCAAGTCTTCCCCTCCCCCCTTAAGAACTCCTAGTGCTAAAAAATATAGATTTCTTTGAATATATAATATATAATAGATTATATAAAAACATCTAAAGAGGCACACTTGCTGAGTTTATAAACCTTTTCTTCTTCCCTAGGCACAAGTCAGCTGGGATGTTGAACTTGGAGAATCCAGAAGGGACCTGTATTTTCTTACCAGCTAATTATCACACTGTACCTACCAACTGCACTGAGACAGAAAAAGGAAAGACAGAGAGAAACAGAGAGACAAAGAGGTGTGGAAATTGCACTTTAGTCTATCAAATCCTAAGCCACCAGGAATCTCATGTCTTAGATGGGATTTCACAGGTAATTTTAACCCATCATAATTCACATTTCTTATTTTAAAGGAGAATGTAAAAAAATAAGTAGTGTTAACTTTCTTCTCTTGAGAAAACTAGAAACTTCTGAGGTGTCCTTTGAAGACACAGCAGGCAGTTCCTGGGGTGGTGGGTGTTTTTTTCCCTGGTGTTTCTGGGAATAACCTTACAATGGAGCTGGTAAAAGTCACCATGGGCATCTCTAGGAAATCTTGTCCCTTGTAAGTCCCAGCTTGGGGAGAGCCTCCTACGAAAGTCTTACAAGAGGCGTGCCAGACTGCTCAGGTTGATGACATCTGCCAGCAAAGAGGCATCGATGTCTTCAAACACCTGGTCAATGTTCACACAGTTGGAGAGGTAATCACTCGTCCCTTCGTCCCAGGGATGCTCCAAGAAAGTTGTGGCCATGAGGGTTTCGTTAAAGTCCAGGCTGTACTGGTTGGTTTCTGTGACGACTTGTTCCTGCCCCTGGGGACACTCCATGTGTTGCCCTTGTCCCGTCCAGTCCGGGTCGCATGTGACAGGGTTGATGGAAGGTGGAAGCTCCATATCCACCAAAGTGGAGAAGTCTCCGTTGAGGTTGGTGTTAAAGACAGTTTCCCAGTCAAAGACACCTTTCAGCGATCCCAGCTCAGTCTGCTCCTCCTGGGTCATCAGCTGGCCGAGCTTGGCCGCGGGCAGGGGCGAGGGCTGCTTGCGCTTCTGCCCCGCTTTGGTACCCACTGGGCTCCAGCTCTGGCTGCTGGTGGTTTCCTCAAACTCTTTGAGCAGCTGCTGCGCTGCCACGTTGGCCTCGAGGACACTGTTGGAGCTGCAGGAGGAGGTGGCCGGGCTGACAACGTGCCGTGCTTCTTTCTGGGCTCTCCCGGAGAAGGCCGGGTGGATCTGCACTGGAGACATCCTCCGCTTTTTGTAAGTCCCGTACTTGAGCCGGTTGGCATAGTAGGGGTCCAGCTTCCAAAACCCACCTTTCCCTGGCTCATCTTTCTCCCGAGGCACCTTGATGAAGGACTTGTTCAAGGAGAGGTTGTGCCGGATGGAGTTCTGGAGCCAAAAGAGAAAAAGACCAAGGCTGAATGCTTGTCTGCTGCTGCGGGACCTACCTGCCTGGGTAGGCTGGTGGAGGTTTTCACCTTTGGGAAAACAAAGCAGAACTGGCAACATCCAGACATTCCACGGCTACATGTTCAGCAGGAAGTCCCTCAAACCCCTGAGTTTTCCCCCCTCAGTCTCCAGCAGTTTTCCTGCCTCCTGTCTCATCCAGCCAAAGGTGGCAGGAGCCAAGGGGTTCAAGCTAGGACTTGCCACCCATGGGAAGCTCTTGGGCAGCTCTCCTTGGCTGGAAACTGGGGTCATGGGGCGTTGGATCATGCAGAGCACTGGGAGAAACTGGCTTGAATCACTCTAGGCATGGAGCTAGGCACCGAGGAGGTTGGATCCTCCTTTGTGCCAGGGAGAAAGAGGTGGGTTTCTACACCCATGTGGCCATGGCCCCTTTAAAAGGGGCAACACATGGCAGCACTGTGGGGGGAATGGCAATCCCCTGGGCCCTGCTGGCATCCCCCAGTTCAGCTGAGTCTATTGTTAGTGCTGAGAAGAAAATATTTGGACAAAACATAGGCACCATGCCTTCCCCCAGCCAGGCTGGCACAAATCAGATGGGAGAACACGGAGAGACACGTGCGCTGTTCCACCCTGCGTGTCCCCAGAGGTGCCTCCTGGCCCAGGGAAGCTCGGTGTGAAATCACTGCATCTTCATCAGCCACTGCTCAAATAAGCTGAGGGAAGAAAAAAAAAAAAAGGTGGGGAGGGAAGAAAAGGAGGAGTTTCTGCTCCCGTCGAGCTGTTCTGAAACCCTGAATGTGCCTGGAGTGATGTGAATAATCAGAAAGGAAACTCAGTTATTGGGTAAATAACCCAGCGTTGGACTCCACAAAGCCAGGACTGTACTAAGAGATTGGATATGGTAGAGGTGGGTTTTTTTTTTTTAATGTTGCCTGGATATCCTTATGCTTATTCATCCATAATCCGTAGTGCCGAATAGGAAAAACAAGGCTCAATTGCTTAGAGCTGTTGAAAAACATGCACGCACACTCACACACACACACACACACACAACAAAACCCTCCTCTGGGCTGAAGCTCCTTGGGTTTGTTGGCTCCTCTCCAAAGCACTCAGCTCCCACAGGAATATATCCATCTCCCCCTCAGACTATGGGTGGCATGACCTTTCCAGGCTGTCTTCACGTACGGGAATCGGGATAGGGGATGAGAACACAGCCTCAACAANCCTGATCCCATTTTCTTGTAAAAGAAGTTTAGGAAAAAAAAAGGAAGGGAAAAAAAAAGAAAAAAAAAAAAAAAATAAAAAAAAAAAAAAAAAGAGAGAGAAGAAAGAAGAAGCAGGAACACAGATATTCCCCCACACAATCCAGGCTGTGGTAACTCCAATTTTACTGTGTAATGAAATTTTACAAGGATCAGAGACTTGAAAGCTGAATTCTCTGCTGCCCATCTCTCCTCCCCATCCCAAACTTCCCTCAGCCCAGGCTGAATTATTACTCAGCCAGTCAACATATTTATCATTCCTGCCTGCAACGGTCCAGGGTACCCCCTGCATCTCTGCAGAGAGGGATTGAAAACCTTCTTTCTTTTTTTAATGAACACATTTAATTAAAAACTTTGTGAATGCCCAGCCATGAAGTGTGCAGGAGAAACTCAACCCGCTGGCACCCAGCTCCTGCTTCCAAATCACTTTCATAGGTCCCCTGAGTGTAAGAGGGGGACCAAGATGGCCATGGAGGGGGACCAGGAAAGGTTCCCTTCCCTGTGATGGGCTTCAGGAGCCACTGGAGACCCACCTGCCTGGAGAGAAGGTGGGCAGTGCCTGGGCTTTGCAGTGGGGCTCTCCAGCCCTGCTTGGATGGGCACTGCCATCGGGATTAGTGACGCACTGCAGATTTGGGATAGGAATAACCCCAGTGGAGGGATGAGCCCCCCAGGGCCCTCCAGCCTTGCCATATCCTAGAAAACCTCGTGTGCCAGAGGTCACCTCGTGTGACAGAGGAGGGCAGTGAGCCAAGGTGGCTGGGAAAAGCCCCTGGGCTTCAGGCTGTCCCCAAAGCTGCTGAGCTTGGGGGCTGTCCCCTCGCCACTGAGGACATGCTCGTGCTAGCTGGAGATAGCAGCCTGAGTTAACCACTCTTGGGCTTCCCTCTGCAGGTCACACCAGCTCATCCCAGTGATGGAGCCTCCTTGGCCTGTCCCTGAGGCCAGGAGCCCAGTACTCTGCCCTGCTTGGAAAGCAGCAGCATTTCTGCTCAGAACCTCCCCAGTGAGAGACTTGTCCAACAAGTGTCCATCCTTCTCCCATGCCTGGTTTTCAGCACCCAGGGACACTCGACCTGGCAACTTCTCCATGTGTGTTCAACCCCAAAGGACTCAGGGCCCCATGAGAGCTCCAGGACAGTAGGGACTGAGAGGCCTTTGCCCTGAAGCCAAGAGGAGTCTCAAGTGCCAGAGCCCAACAAGTACCTCCCTGCTCCCAAAATGTTCCTGGGCTCTCCCCCAGGATGGCTCCTTCCCTCTGCCACCCCTGTGGCCGTGGCATTTGTGCCCAGCCAAGCTCTTTCCCATTCCAGCCCTTCCCCACTGGCAGTTGGTGTCACTCTTTTCCCAGTGGGATCCAGCATCCCTGCAGGGTCTTGTCTTGCCGGGTGGAGGCTGTGGAAAGCCCTGCTCAGCCCTGCAGAGAGAAGGGCCAAGGCTCCACATCTCCTACCTGCCAGGTGGGATCAGCGTGTCGGAAGTAGCAGAAGTTGTCAGTAATCCACTTGTAGATGGCAGAGAGGGTGATTTTGGGTTTATTGCTGGCTTCCATGGCCATGCAGATGAGGGTGGCATAGGAGTAGGGTGGCTTGATGTGAGGGTTGGTCTTGTAGTCGATGTCCCCTGCGAGATGAGGGGGCACAGGCACGTCGTGGTGCGTGGTGGAGGAGGAGACGGGCGTGCAGGGAGTGTGGCGTGTGCCCTTGCAGGCCGGGTCAGCAGCCAGGGGCGAGCACGGGGACTCAAAATCAACCAGGCTGAACAGGCTCTCACTCATCGTGTAACAATCCTGGGGGTCTGAGCCAGAGTATAACTGAGGCAGGCCAGTCTGGGCCACTGTGAAGTCCCTCAGCCACATGAGGTCTGGCAGGCTGTCATCCAGGTCTTCCTCCACGCACTTCAGTTTGCCCTTGGCTTTCAGCGCTCGGCTCGGCCACGCCATGTCTCCCTCAGTGCTTCCCGAGCTGCACGTGAAGGGGAGAGAAGGGATGGGGCAGATCCTGCAATAACAATAGGGACAGGGGTGAGGTTCCCCAAGGTGCAGTTTCTCTCTGACAGCCAGGCTGGGCCAGACCTGGGTGCTCCTGGAGCTGCTGGGGGAGACCCATTCCTGGTGAGCTGTGCAAGGGACCTGCAACACCTGCCCCGAGGGGATTTAGCACCCTTGAACCTTGGGAAAATTCCCTCAGACTCCTACACCACAGTATCACCCACTGACCTGCTGCCCAGCAAGCTGTTGGCTGAGCAAAAAATTAAAAAAAAACCCCAACAATAAAAAACCCCTCAAACAACTAAAACCCAGTCCTGCCATCCCACAAAGTGAGGTTGTTTCTTGGGAACACACATCTCTGGATACCTGGTGCTCACAGGACTAACTCTCAGTATTCCACACCAGGACAATTTACTTTAAGGTTTCCCCCCCTCATAGCCAACTTCTCTCGGTTTGATGCTATTTCTGCTTTTACCTTCCCGTGGTACCCAGGAACAACTCAGGGGTGGGTTGAGGGAACAGGCAGGGTCCACCCTGAGCACACCCTCAGTCAGAGCAGTCAGAGGGAGCCGACAGCTTCAGACTTTGGGGTGTCCTGTGTCGGGGATGTGGATGTAAACCCGAATTCCCGAGTGTTTGGGCCAGGAAAGAGCGCCGGGAGGGAGCATAACCCGAGCCGCTCCCCCGCGCAGACCCACCGCCCCTCACGGCGGCTCCGGCCGCCCTGCCCTTCCCGTCCCACCGCATCCCCTTACCCCGTCCCGGTGTCTCACCCGACAGGCAAAGTTCACGACAGGGCAAGAAGCTTCTGGAAAAACAGGAGACGGGAGGTAAAAAAAAAAAAAATTAAAAATAAAAAAAAGGAAAAAAAAAAAAAAAAAAGGTAAGCGGGAGGAAAAAAAGAGAAGGGGAAAAAGAAGCCCCGTGGGTGTCGGGGTACCCCGTGCCGGCCGCCTGCGGTGTGCCCGGGCCGGGCCGTGCCCGCCGAGCCGCCGTGAGCCGCGGCCGCCCCGGCGCGGGGTTAAGTAGCGGCTCCGGGAGGCTTCGCGCGTTGCCGCGGCGACGCCACGCCCCGTAAACATCCTCCGGGCACGCCATTGGTCCGCGCGTTGCCATGGGGACGGGGGGCGGTACCCAGGGATGCGGGGCGATCCCGCGGCCGGGGCCGAACCCAGCCCCGGGGACATGGAGGGACTTTGGGGTGGCCTTACCGCGGCTTCTCAGCACCTGGAGAAAGCTGGAGAGGGACTTTTGGCGCGGGCGGGTGGTGACAGGAAAAAGGGGAATGGCTTCAAACCGAAAGAGAGTAGGTTTAGATTGGATTATGGGAAGAAATTATTGTGAGGGTGGTGGAACAAGTTGCTCGGAGAAGCTGTGGATGCCCCATCCCTGGAATAGTTGAAGGCCAGGTTCGATGGGGCTTGGAGCAACCTGAGATAGTGGAAAGTGTCCTTCCCTGTGGTGTGGAGGGGTTGGAACTGGATGATCTTTAATGTCCCTTCCAACCCAAACCATTTGTGATTCCATGTAAACCTGTGTCCTGCCCCTCCAGGGGCAACTCCAGCCCTTTCCTTCTACCTGTGCTCCCATCCTATTTCTTACTCCTGACACACCCACAGAGATGGGGGCACAGCTGAAGGGGGTCTGGCAGACTCCAAAAATAAAGGATGAAATCTGCCTTTATTTAATATAAAAAATTTAATTAGGCTTCTCTAAGATATCCCTGCCTCCTAACTGCTGTTCCAAGGGCTTTAACAGAGGCCAGGGAGGGATCCCTTTGTGAGCATCTATAAGCCATTCCCCCCAGCTTGTTCAGTCATGGCTAGGACTTGATGACCTCAGAGGTCTTTTCCAATCTGATTGATTCTGATTTTGACTCTGATTCAGATGGAAGTTGCCTTCCCCCTGCATCATCATCCCCTTCTACTAAACTCAAATTATAACCCCCCTTACAGCCCTCCTCACCTTCAAGACTTCAGCTCCCAGCACACATTTTCTTCCCTAGCACTGGAGGGATTTCTCTTGTATGAGCTCCCAGCTCTTTGTTGCTCTTCTTCTCCCCCAGGAAAAGTTCCCTCTGGGTGTCCCCATCCATCCCAGCAGTGACAGGGGACACCCACACCACACACTAGGAAGATGCCTCTATCCCAGGCCAGACTCTTCCTGCAGAGGTTTAGTTTGCATTTGCCCTTTCTCCATCCTGGCAGGATTTAGGATACTTGGGAATGCAGGTTGGAGGGCACTGTGGGAAGTGTTTCAGAACATTTGAATCAGCTGGGCTGTTTTGGGGAAGGTACCTGTGTGACAGGTGAGTGGGTGCTCCCAGCCAAAATGGGTTTCTACACACCAAGTCCCCCAAACCCCGACTGCCCTCACCCCGAAACCATGAAATGACTCTGGACACTCTGTCGATGTAAGATACCCTTTATTAAACATACTCTTAAAATCCAAAACATGCTCAAAGCAAAATCATAAGCAGCAATCTGGTTTCCTTCCTTAAATCCCTGACACGTGGGTCACTGGAACAAGGGGCTGCCCCGTGAGACAAGGGGCTGTCACCTTCCACCCCACGCTGCGCTGGCAGCTCCTGCCTGCCCCTTATCCCTTCTGGGTGGCCGAGGACGGCACCGGTGTCACTCATGCCCAAATCCCGTCTCTCCTGTGCCACCCAGAGGATGGATTCTTTGCTCACAGCCCGGCGGCAGCGCTGCTCGGCCACAGCATCCTCCCGGCCCCTCTCCATCGCAGCCGCGGTCGCTCTGAGCGAGGGGCAGCGCCCACCCGCAGCCACCCCGGGTGTGTGGCCGCCCCGTGAGCTGGTCTGGCCGCTGCTGCAGCCTTGGGGACACCACTCAGAGAAGCCAGGAAACCTTCACGGTCGCTCCTAAGTCCTCCTTGTTCTGCTGGCAGGCTCAAGCACCCTGTGCCAGGGTGCCAGGCCAGCTGTCCTTGTCCCCTTTGACACCATGAGGAAGGTTGGGCTTTGGTAGACGAGGTGCCCCGAGAGCCCGGTTTTCTCTGCCCTGCCCATGCTGGAGACTTAGGGAAGAGATGGCTGCCGTGATTTTCTCAGCTTAGCATGATGGTGAACCTCCAAAGCTCTCCCTGTGTGGTGCTGTGGCTCCTTGGGGCTGGGACACCCACCACGACCCCAGATGGGGACAACATTTGTCCCCACCACTTCAGCCCTCCCTGCTGTTTGCAGCTCCCACCTTGCATGCCACAGGATGGCGTTTTGGAGATGTCACCCCCTCACATCAAGGACCCAGCCCTCGGTTCCCAGGGAGCAATCAGAGCTGTTGAGCTTAGAGGAGACAGCCAGCCCAAAGAGCAGTGGGACAGCCAGCTCCAAACCCACCTCTGGCAGGACCCACACTGGGACCACAGAGCAAGCAGCTACCATGGCCCTGGCTGTGAGCCAGGCAGAGAAAACACCCCCAGCTCCCCAAAGGGCTTCATCCCTCTTTAGGAGCCACAGCCATCATCAACACAGCCCATGCTCTGCTGTGGGGCACTGGGAACCTGCTTCCCACACACACCCCTCCAGGGACATTGCTTTCAGTGCATGAACATCTCTGTGCTAAGGTGGCTCTGAAACCACCAGGCAGCTGTGTCCTGCAGAGAGGAGGTGGCCTTTGCTGCCACAGCCATGTGACAAAACCAGATGGGGGAAAGGGAGGCTCAGCTTCCCACCCTGGGCTGCCCCAAACAGCTCCAGAGCCCAGCAGATTGGAATGCAGGGTCTGATGCTCCTTCAAGGGATTTCTGACTGTCCCTGATGCTCTCTGGAGTGGAGTCTGGCCTCTGCCAGTGGTCCCACCAGGCCCACAAAGGTCTGTGGCTTTATCCTTCCTCCTTTACTATTCCTGTGTGTCTGCCCTTGGAGCAAAATCCACTTATGCTGTCAGCCCAATGCTGGCCAGAGGGATGGGGATGGAGATGGGGGGCAGCTCCCACACCCTCATCCATCCCTTGCTACAAAGTGTTATGAGGAGGGCAGGATGGGTGGGATGGGGGTGACACTTTTGGCACTTGTTCCAGAGAAGAGGGCGCTGCCCAGAGCCCTGAGCTCACAGCAGGGCGGAAGACAGAGAGGATAAATTATCGATGCCCCAGGGGCTGGTGACAGGGCTGGGGAGTGGTACCAGGTCTCCTGCCCACCCCTGCCACCCTGCTCCATGCCCTGGGGAAAAGCAACCTCAGGGCCAGGTCCAGGAGCCCAGGTGCTGCTCAGGAGGAGAGCAGAGGGAGGGGGAGCTATGAGGGCACCGTTACCTCCAGTGCATTAATGGGGACATCCCATGGCATGGGGACAGCACACGGCAGGGCAGGGGCCAGCAAACCGGGGGGGGGCCGGCCCCCCATGAAAGTCACCAGCTCATGCACCAAGGATGCCAATCCCAACACTCATCCTTGAACCCAACACCCCTGAACATCATCCTCCCATTGTCCCCACCCACCCACATCCCAGAACCCCCTTAGTGAGGTGACCCTGTCCCATCTGCTCCACACATTGGAGAGGAGCCTGGGGGTGTAAGATGACCGGGGGGAGGGGGCAGGAGGGGACCCCAGCCCGTCCCCGTTAGGGCTGGAGAATGGGAAGGTGCTAGTGGGGGACTCCAAAGTGACATGGCTTTCAGCCCCCACGGAAAACAAGGTTACCGCCTTTTCTTTTGAAAATCAGTCCTGGTACAGCTGAGGGGTGGAGGTGGCGATGCCCACGGTGCCCGGACACCAGGGTCCCTCTGGGTGGGCAGGGGGGTCTGTGCCCCCGCCGAGGCTGAGCCCTCACACGGGCAGGGCGGCCGTGGCCTGCTCCGGGTCCCGGGGGCCGGGGGGGCGGCGGGGCCAGGTCTGCTGCAGCCCCACGTTGTTGTTGGCTGCCTCTGGGCCTGGGGGGAGAAAACGGGAGTTAGGGGCTCCCAAAGCCCACCGGTGCACTCGGCTTGTTTTTCCATGGGGGGCACGATTTATTCTCCCAAAGTAACGCCCACCTCCCCAGCCTCCCGCTGGGTTTTGGCTGCAGTGAGGGCTGGGGGGTGCCTGCACTTACCTCTCCAGGCTGGGGGAGCCCCTTAAACCCCAGTTTCTCAGGAATGCTGAGGGCCAAACGGGAAGCACAGCGCGACCATCGCTGGGTTTAAATAACCCAGACGAAGGGGTCTGCCTGTGCCCCCTCTGCCCAGCGAGAGGCCACATGCAGGTGCCCTGTGGGGCTGCAGGTCAGGCACGAAGGGATGTCCCCCTGGCCTGGCCAGTCAGGGGGCCACCAGCAACGAGTGACAACCAACCCCCCGGGGGACGGGGCACGAGGCGGGTGCAGCTCTGGGGGTCTCATGGGGGTCTCACCTATTCCTCAATGTTAATGGGGCAGGAGTCCGGCACGGCGGCTGCGTGGCAGGAGAGACCAGAAGGCACATGGTGAAGGCGGGAGCGGAGGCGGCGCGGGGACACGGGGACATGCACACGAGCGAGCAAACGGGGTCACCGCGGGGCCTGGCGGGGTCTCAGCGCCTGCAAACGGGGTCTGGGGACGGCCAGGGGGCTGCTGCCGGGCACGGGCTGAGGGGTCCCCATGCGTGGAGCCTCCCGGGGTTTCGTGCCAAAGGGGAACCGAGGGGTGGACATGCTTGTGGTGCAGGGACAGCTGGGTCCCCACATGCCTCCTCTCTGGCTGCAGGGTCCCAGTTCAGGCAGCACCCTTCAGCTGGGGCAGGGCGATGGCAGAGCTCAGCCCGTGGCTTGTGTCCCACCACCAAACCCATCAGAGGCTGCGTGGTGCCCTTAGGAAGGGGGTGCACCCCCAAGGCAGCTTGGCTGCACCCTCCAGCGAGGTTAAGCCCTGTGCCCAGGGCAGCTCTGAGCCAGAGGGACTGTGTGAGGGCACGCCAGGGCCAAGGGCTGAGGCTTTCTCAGAGGGGAAGCAACAAAATCCTGCTGCCTGCTGATTTATGGGAGGTGACAGCTGCCATTTCGACTGGCTTTTCATGGCGAGCTCAGGCTGGAGAGCGAGGCATGTTAAGTCTGCAGATCCCGGAGGGAATGGATAATTAAACAGGACCACATGTACATGCACACGGAAATCCCATTAAGAGCTTGATATTGCCTAAGTCACTGCAGAGCTCCAGTGCAGAGACCCAGCTCTGCTCAGCGCACCCTCGCGAGGCTGCCAAGGAGCAGGGCTGGGGCAGCAGGACGTGGTCCAGCCCTGGAGCAGGGTGTCAGCCCTGTGCCCACCCACCTCCCACCCCTTGTGCTGCTGGAGGGCTCTCCCCTGCTGTCAGTAGCTGGCAGAGCTGCCCTGGGCAGAGCAGCTCCCCAATCCCAGCCTGGTGAAACCCAACCAGCTCGCCCGGCCCACTGCTCACAGCTTGGAGCATCTGTGGCTTTAAATCAGCAAGAGCCCTCAGGGCATTTTGGGTTTTCTACAGCAGCTCCTCAGCTCCCCCCACCTCAGTGCCAGCCTTTCTGGCAGATGCCTTTCCCCAGTTTCTCTTTCCAAAGCTGTTTTTACCACCCTGCCCCCAGCAGAGGCTGTGGCTGTGGCCAGAGGATGCTCTGAACTCTGGGGACAGCCCCTGCAACCCGTGCTCTGCAAGATCCACACAAGGACACGGATCTATAGGTTTTAGTTAAACCTTGTGTCCTAAAATCCCTGGGATGGAGACTTTTGCCTCCTCCCAAAGCTCTTTCCCACCAGACTGAAATCTGCAGAGATTTCATAAGAAGCATTGAGGAACCACATCCCGCGCCTTCATCCATCACAGAGAGGACAAAAACATCATTATCAAATGTCACCAGCTTGGAGACTGTCCTAGATGCAGACTCTTGAGCACCACAGATCTCAAGGGCCAAGATGCAACTGCCTTCCCTACAATCAGTGAATGGGGTTGTCACCAACTGGGTACGAGCCCTGAGGAATTTTATGAATGATACAGCCAAAACAAAACCACAAAATATGGAACACCCCCAGTCTGTCTCACCATGAGCCTAAAGGACTGCAAATTTAAAGACACAATACTGATCTTAACTCCTTATGATACAGAAGTTGACTGTACCCTAGAGGGTTTAAGGGTGCCCATAACTGCTCCAAAAACTTCTCCAAAACCTGTAAAATCAACTCTGAACATTTCAAGGTCAAATTGGTTGAACAACAACAAATATCGTTTAATCCTAGTCCTTAAAGAGATGCAGACCAATGTTTCTGCTATCAGACCAAAACGTTCATCTTTTTACAGGTACCTCCTCTGCTGGGTGGTTTTCCTGGCTAAACCAGAGGCTGTTACCTTGCACATCTGATATATTGGGAACTGGAACAGGAGTGTTGAACAATATCAGTCTTGAAACTCTGACTGATCACTTGGGTGCAACCATTAATAATTTGAATGCTACAGATCAGCCCTTAAGGCCTTCCTTATCCGCTCTTGGAAGCACACAGTGGTCAGCTTCAAATATCAAAAATATCCAAATGCTAATGACCGACTGGCTGATGGTCTGGGAATTGCTCAAAGCAGTGTCTTCAGCACTCAGCTATATTCCAGCTCAGTTGTGGTTACACTCCACAAGTGCTGGGATTATCACTGAATGGGAAAAGGGACTTTTATTCATTGAAATTTGAAAGGGCATTTCAATCCTGGCAGTCTTTAATCAAATTTTCTTATGTCCTCATCACCAGAAAGGTCACAGCGTTTGTCTTAGCAATACCTAGTGCTTCTGTATATACCAAGCACCAAATCCTTGTGGTAGGGATGGGATTAGATCCATTGGAACACTGAGCGTGGGCTTTTAAGAACAATCACACACATGCATGGCAAACCACTGGTGTAGATGGTTGTGTGGTGAGAGAATGACAGGGGCTTATATGTGAAAGTAATATTTTGAGAGCCTAAGCTGTGTGTTTGGACATAAAACTGTGTTTATCATTTCAAAATGTCTCCTGATAATGACCCTGAATCCATCCCAGTATCCATAGAATAAGGGTGTGTGTATCTAAGAACTCTTGTGACAATTTACCAGTGGATGGCACAAAGATACAGCTGTTTAACCGCTTGAGCCACGTATTTGTAACTTCACCTGTACAGCAGGGTGTGACTTCAGCTACTCCCTACCAAAAACTGCACCAAAACCTAGGTTAGATTTGTTATATGAGACTTTGTCTCCAACCCCTGCTGGAATGGACATTACCCTGGTTAAAAACTGCTGGAACATCCTGATTTACACAAACTGGTACAACTCAAAAAGGAAAGTCAGAGAACAGTGATCACTGTCCATTATAATGTGGAAAAAATGTCTTGTATCCTACAGCGAGTGAAAAGGGATAGAGGACATTGTGTCTGCTGTTCTCAGAGGTGCATGGACAGCCCCAAAGCCCCCACTCTGCACCTGCTCTGCCCCTGGTCCCAGCACGAGGGGCAGCCCTCTGCTTTTCCCCACAAATGCCAAGACTAGATCACCCCTCTCATGCAGCAAACTTGTGCCGAGGGCTGCAGCTGCTGGACACACGGACAGGTGTGGTGGCCAAAGGATGGAGAGGGCATCCTTGGCTGGGCTCAGCCCAGGGACCAGCTCCTGCACCCCAGCCCAGGCAGGGGACAAGGCCAGTGCACATCTCACAGCAGAGCAAGAATTTGACCCTGTGCCATCTGGGCTGCAAAGCTCTCCCTTCCTCATCCTCCCCCCAGCACAACCAAGAGAGATGCAGTCAAGGATGGTTTTGGCCGCTGCCACAGCCAAGGGATGCTTTGCTAGGCCCTCCAGCAAGGCAGAGGTGCTGCTGGGACACCCCCAGCTCCCTCCCCAGCCCCCCCAGGCCAGCAGGACTCAGCCAGCTGCTGGCAGAGGGTGATGGGGGGGACACAGGGCTTTTGTGGCAGGCACCTGTTCCTCCCCAAGAGCCTCAGCCGTGTTTCTCCAGCACAGAAACCACCAGGAACAGGCAAGGCAGCAGGAGAGGAGGCTTTCCCACAGGAGTGGGGGAGAAGAAAGGATTTCCCCTCCTTCCAGTGGGTTTCACCCACCCTCTTGGCTCTCCAGCACCTGCTGCAGGCCTGGGACCTGCCACAAAGTCCATGGAAGGGGCAAGGCAGGGGCAGAGTTGCTTTCAGCTTGTCCACAAATGTATTGACAGAGACCCCATGGAGGGTGTTGTCTTGGTTTTTTGGCTCGTTTCCCCACACACAGGCTGAGGAAACAGAGCCTGCAGGGCTGGGCAGGGTCCCCAGCCCACTGCCCCCTTCCACACAGGGGCCAGGGGTGTTCAATACATTTGTCACCTTTGGGCAACTCTGGGCAGGGAAGGGGCACAAGCGTGGGTGGAGAAAACCGTGTTGGCACAGAGCGAACATGAACTTTCACGCAGACGGAGGAGCCTGGGGGGAAGGAAGAAAAAAAAGGGATGGAGAGAGGCTGGGAGGAAACAGAAGTGGAAGGAGGGTGGGGGAGAAAGCATGGAGAAATGGGAAAGATGGATGAATGTTGGGGCTCTGTAGAAAGATGGCCTGACGGACACACCCCATCTCCCTGGCCTTGGAGGAAGAGGAGGACAAGGCAGGCAGCTCCTGCTGTGCAGCTGGACTGCCTGTGGATCACATCCCAGTGCAAAATACTGCTGTGCCCACCACAGGCCTGTAGCAGGCTACAGCTGTGCCACACCTAAGGAGGACTGGTGCCTCCTGGGCTGCCAGCAGCCCCCTGGCCAAGGGACAGAGAATCCCAGCAAAGCAAGTCTGCAGCCCCCTGGGGACAGCCCAGTCTGGACAGGCCACCCTGACCTACGGCTGGTGACGTGTCTGGTGCTCAGCCCCATTGGTGACGTGTCTGGTGCTCAGCCCCATGGAGGGACGGGTGGAGGAGTGCAGTGAGGACAACCTGGCGGGGATGTTAGTGGCCAGGATGGTGGGAATGATGGCGATGGGAGAGGAGGGATGGATGCAAAGGGCTGGGGGGATGCAGGGAAGAGCGGAACTGTCCCCCCCCACCCCAAGTTCATGTTCAGCAGACGGCCACTCACCAGGTAAGCAGGCCTCAGAGCACAGTTTATTGTCCAGCGCTTTCACGTGTGCGATGCCCATGTCATTGTTATTGTCACACCTCAGACCGAGGAAAGCGCCTGTCCTCGGGCCTGGAAGGGAGTTAAGGCAGTTAACGCCACGGCCGGGCTGGGGCTCGACGTCGCCTTTTTAGCACTGGGGGGTGGGATTTCTGGGGCTTTTCCTCTCCCCTCTCCAGCCTCTTTCAAAAACAAAAAAATGACACAGAAACGATGCGTCTGGGTGGGAGCGGGTGAAGAGTGGACAATAACGCCTGGGCACGGCCCCAGCTGCTCCTTCCCTCGCGCCGGCCACATCGGAGGGCAGCGGAACAGCGACGATGCGGCCACGGGCACACACGTGAACCTGCCCAGGGCTCAGCCAAACCTTCCCTCTGGCACAGCCAGGCTGTGGTGGCACCCATCACCTCCTGCAGGAGCCTCTCCGGCACCAGCGGTGCAGTGAGAGCTGCGTGGATGCCAGGAAGAGGCAGTAGCTGGATGCGTGGGGCAAAAGAAGCCGTAGCCAAGCTTTTGCAGGGGGGGATGGAGGCTTTTGGGGATGAGAGAGGTAACTCTGCTTCTTAGCATCGCTTCTACAAGAGATCAGCCTCCAGGTTCTTAACCTGCATCCATCAGATGCAGGTGGCTAAACCTCAGGAGGGATGTTCCCAAATGTGCCAGTAGCCCTGCTAAGAACAGGCGCAGGACTATGTCCTAAGGAGAAAAGGCCATCCTGCTCCCAGAGTTGTTGGGATGCCCATGGACGTCCACCACAGCCCCTGGTTGTTCCTGTTTTGTTATACTTGAATCTCCCCATCAGCACAAGCCTCTCTGGCAGGTCAGAGGCCATGATTTGGGGATGGGTGTTCCATGGGTGTTCCTGCTTTCCAGCTTGGCTGAGCATCCGGGTTGGATGGGGAAACAGTTTTGTTGTATTTTTGCTAAAAAGAGACTTGGAAATGTGGGAGGGGGCACACTGTGGGCCTCCCTGTTGCCCAAAAGCAATCCAGGGCAGTTGGTAGCCAATGGCATGGAGGTGACCACCTCTTTCCTCGGCTGTCTGAGCTCAAGGGAGGAGGCGAGAGGAACCCTCGATGTGCATCTGTTGACTTGTGAAAGCACATTGAGGACAGGCCAAAGAAAGTGAGGAAAGCATCCCAGAGGGAACAGCTCTGCAGCCCCTTCCTATGGGAATCAGCCCAGACACTGATTTCTACAGGGGAGAGTTTCAGAGATTTGGGGAAAGACCTTGGCGAGGGAAAAAGCACAGAGAGAGAAGCCTCTTTCCCATTTGGCTCATTGGAAAAACCAATGGATCCTACACACCAACCACCGTGGGCTCTGTGTCCCACACTGAGCTCTCTGGGGTCCCCATGGCTGGCTGGTTCCCCCCACCCACTGTGGATGTCCCTGCTGTGAGAGATGTTTCCCTGATTCCAGTGCTCAGAGACTCCCCCAGGACTCTCCCTGATGGCAGCAGGGGAGCTGGGGACAGCACAGCACCCCCACTCGTGGTGACAGTGAGATGAAAGTGAGGGGACAACAACAACCCGGGGCCTTTTACCGTCTTCCTGCGTGGGAGAGGCGTCCTCATCCTCCAGCACATCGTTGCCCTGTGGCACAGGTGAGAGGCAGTGAGTGACATGGATGAGACATGGATGTGTAGGCAACCCCTTCCCCAGCCCAGCCCTGGGGGAATGTGGTGCGAGCTGCCCAGCTTCCCCCTCCATGGGCACAGCTGGGATCCCCCCACGGTGCCAGGTGACACCACAGCTCCCAGTTCCTCATGGGATAGTTATGGTTACCTCAGCATCACGCTCCTCGGCAGAAATGCTGACAAAATTCAGATCCGGGGACTCCACAGGTGTTGACTGTAGGAGGAAGGTGGGAAAGATGGAAGGAAAAAAAAAAAGAAAAAGTCTGGCGCCAGTGGCTTAGGAGGAGAAGTTACATCCCATGGGGAAGGTCTCCAGCCTGGGCTCCCCCAACAACCCCCAGTCCCTACCTCTCCATCAGAGGCTGTGGCACTTGCGGCCGCAGGTGAGGGGATCATGTCCCCCTCCTCCTCCTCCTCCTCTTCCTCCTCCGTGCCAGGGGCAATGTAGGAGCCAGACATAGAGGACACGGTGTCGGTGCTGAGCTGGGAGTGCTGGCTCTGGGAGGAGGCCATGGACATGACGGACTGAGCCAGGCTGCTGCTCACGGGCTCTGGGGGAGAGCAGGGGCTGAGGGGGCTGCTGGACCCCCCCACCCTCTG
Organism: Sinosuthora webbiana; assembly: GCA_013397395.1. NCBI lineage: Eukaryota > Metazoa > Chordata > Aves > Passeriformes > Sylviidae > Sinosuthora > Sinosuthora webbiana. The sequence continues at coordinate 582,188 of VXBN01009950.1, read as the reverse complement.
GTGGGAGTCATGGCCCAGCACCCACTCATGGAAGAGGGGCTAATGAGGAGGCGTGGGGAGCCGAGGAAGGACTGGCTGCATGCCACAGAGATGTGATGGGTGCAAAGCTGCCAACAGCAGGCCCCCAGGGCTCACAGCCCCCAGTTTCTGGGTCTACAAGGGGACAAAGCAGGCGTGATCAGTGCCCCCCTGATCCCCAGGTCTACAGGTGGCAAAGCACAGGGGTCCATCCAATGTCCGTGGCAGGGTAAGAAGGGCCATGCCCACCCCTCTTTGCATCCCCCCACAGCGTGACAGTGCTGAGATCACAAGGCCACTCTCCTGCCTTGCCAGCACCTGTGAGCCCCTCCATGCTGTACCTTCTGGGGAGGAGATGGTGGAGGAGAGGGGTGTCCCAGTGCACGAGGACTGGTCGATGGCTCCTGATGATGACAGGGTGAGGTTTTCACTCTCTGGTGTCGCGCCACATTCCTGGAAGAGGAGCCCATGGGAAGGATGGGATGGGGGATATTCAGCATGGATGGCCAATCTCGTCCAGGCATCCTTATGGATGGAGAAGAGCCAGGAGGGGCAACCCCAGCAAGTCTCTCTGATCCCAAACTTCCCCCTAAACCTGCTGCCCGCCCAGTGCCTCAACTCCTTACCAGCACATTTTGGGCAGTGCTCACCTCCTCATGCCGGGCTGGGGATCTCCTCCTGGAGACCCTCAGCTCTGACTCAGTGCACGACTTCTCATCCTCCTCTTCGGGCAGGATAGAGGAGTTCTGCGAGATGGACCTGGCCAAAGGGGCAAAGCAGAGGGTTTCACCCCTGCCCCCAGACCCCCTGAGCACCCCCAGACTCCCACACCCGCCCCAGTACTCACTTGGAGATGCTCTTCTTCAGCTTGAGCCCCGGGGGGCCGCAGTCGGGCAGGCGCTCGAGGGGTGACAGGGCCCTCAGGGGGGGCAGGGGGCCGTCGCTGCCGTAGGAGGGCAGGGTCCCCACGCCCGGGGGGTCCCCCAGGGCTCGCAGGGGCAGCGCGGCCGGCGACGGCGTCAGCGGCCCATTGAGGGCCTCCAGCAGGGACACCACCTCGTAACCCGGGGGGATGTTCTCCGAGGACTGGGGAGAGGGGGAGATGGGGTGAGGATCCTCCCTGGGCCATTTCTGCCGATCCCCTCGCTCCCAGTGGGATCAAGATGCCCCAGGAAGAAGCTCAAACCTACAGAATGGACACTCTGCCAAAAAACTTTTTTCTTTTTTTTTGTAATATCCACCGTGTGTTTTTTGCAAGACGAAATTGCAATAAACAAACAAACCCCGTTCTTCAGAGACACACGGATCCCCAAACCTCCCCGTCCTGGCGGAAGAGGCCAGGGTCCCACCTTCAGCCAGGCACTGACCGAGTGCTCCTCAGAGTCAGAGGTCTGCGAGGCGATGATGGGGTTGAAGCTGGTGGGCGAGAGCGGGCCCAGCTTTTTCCTCATGGCTCGGATTTGGAGCAAGGCTCGGAAAGCTGCAGCAGTAGGAAAAAAAAAGGGAGGGCTGAAAACCAGGCATTGTATGGAGGCTTGTCAAAAAATGACACCCCATTTCCCAAGAGGGGGCGTTCCCAGTGGGGCTAGAGGGACTGCAGGGCTCGAGGGTGGGAGGTGCCAGCCCATTCCTAGAGATGCCAGCCCGTTCCCGGAGGTGCCAACCAGCCCACCCAAGCCCCCGTCCCGGGCCTTACGCAGCCTGCAGATGGGGCAGTTGTTGGCCTGGTAGCGCAGGGTGTCAGCACAGGTGTTGCAGAGGCAGAGGTGGCGGCAGGGCAGGATGAGGGTGTCCCGCAGGTCCGACAGGCAAACCACGCACTCGGCGCTGTTATCGCTCACCTCGTCCTCGGCCACCTGCCCAGGGGACAGGAGGGAACTGCTCGGCCTTGGGGGTCACCAGCCCACGTGGCACCAGGGTGGGTGCTCTAAAATAGCAGCTGGGTGCTCAGAGAGAGTTCTGCCTGTGTACATGGGCTGCCTGCCCTTGAAATGCCCCCCTGGGGGGACCTCATTCCTCATTCCTCCAGGAGGCTGGGAGATGAGGCCAAAGGAAACCTGAACTTTCACCCCGGTTTTTACCTATTAGAGCAGAGCATAGGGCACATCCCATGCCTTGAGCTCCATGCTCCCCATCTAAACCATCACCCTTCCCCCGTGGGACCACAAAGGATGGGGGGAAAAGCTCAGTCCTTCAGTTTTCTGCCTCCAGCAGCTTTGATGGGACAGTGTCCCCAGCCATCCCCAGCTCCGTGCTGTGCTGCAAACTCTTGCCCTGAGTATGTTTCAGTGGCCAGACCTGTGCTAGGGGAAGGGAAGAGAGGAGGGAAGACCCCTGGGATGCAGGCAGGGGGATGCAGGCACACACCTTGGAGTCCTGTGTGTTGTACTTGTTCTCGATGCCGTAGATCTCCTGCAGGAGGTAGCTCACACCATCCACCTGCAATCCCATGGGGAAGGGGTGAGGAGCAGAGACACTTTGCCCAGAGCCACTGAGCTCCCAGCTCCCTGCTTGGGCCAGCCCTCCTCCCTCCAACATCCAGGGGTTCTCTTTGCATTGATAACCTCGAAATTGCACGCCCTGGGAGGCAGGGCAAAGGCTGGGGGAGGCTTGGGGCTTTTGGGGCTCCCCAAAACCCTTCAGTGCCTTCCTGCAGGTTGTGCAGGGACACCCCAACACTCACCACTTGCTTCTGCTTGAGGGGCTTCACGCAGAAGGTGCCATCACTGTGCTGGAGGGAGGAAAGAGCACATGGGTGGGTGACCCCTGGGCTGCTGTGCTGGAGCACTCACCCACCCTGTGGCTGTCACTGCTCCCTCCCCGCTCCCAACAAGCCCATTTTGCAGGAATTCTGGCTTTTCCTGACAGCCCAGCACCAGGTAGCTGTGGGAGGTCACACTCATTGCAAAGCCAGAGATTTGCTGGAGGAAGGAAGATGGAGCTGAGCACAAATGCCTTAGAAGTGGGTGCTTAAAATGAGGGAATAGTCCCAGGATTTGAGGAGCAGCCCAAAACATCCCCAGCACCACCATCACAATTCCCAGAGATTCTCCAGGCTCTTGTACCTGATGGGTGATGGAGGTGGGAGGGGGAGGATGGCCCCAGCTTGGCACTTACCTTCTCAAAGGTGGCCAGCAGCACGTGGCAGTGCCCGCTGTGCTCTGCAAGACACAAAGGAACACACAGGGCTCAGGGGACATGCAGGGGGACGGGCAGAGCCACAGCAGGAGTGAGGAAAAGCAGGAGGCTCTGCCCATCACAATGCCAGCAGACTGGGAAAGGCCATCCCAGCAAGGAACCCCCTCCTCACCCTCTCCTTCGTCCACCACTGCCTGCACCACCATGGGATAAACCTCGCGGTCCAGGTCAAAGCCCAGCTGGAGAGAGACAGGGGAGGCTTGGTGAGATGGAGCAGTGCTGGGGCTTCATCCCACCTCCACGGGATGATGTCGGGGCTGGGGGGACCCACCTCCTCCTCGCTCCACTCGGAGGGGTCGATGGTGTGGGAGGGCACACAGAACTGCTGGCACACCCCCCGCTTGTAGTGCACTGTCTCCGACTGCAGGCTGTTGTCCCTGGGGGTGTAGCTGTCCCGTGGAGAGAGGACAGGGTCAGGGCACCACGGGTGTCCCCACACTCCTCTCCTGCTCTCCCCAGATCACCGAGATGCCAGGAAAATGGGAGGGGGTGTGTGTGTGTGTCACTCCTCCCATCCCAGATGCCTACTGGGGCTGAGGTAAGAAGTTCTAAAAAGGGCTAAAATAATCCACAGGGTAAAGTAAACACAGGGCAGCCAATACAGCATAGCAAGGGACAGGGACAACTCCACAGGCAACCTGGAAGGGTTTGGGGGGGAAAATTATTTCCCCTGATCTCCGTTCTGATCTGAAGGTAAAAAGAGGGAGCAGGATGTGACAGGGAAGGAGGTGGCAGGGGTTGGCAAGGACCTGGTGGTGGCACCTGGGGGAAACAAGGAGCCCCCCTCCCATCTCAGCACCACCTTCAGCTGTTTCCTGTCCCGAAGAGGAAAGATGCTCGGGGAGGGAGGCTCCATGTCCATCAGCCAGAGACACAAACCAGGCTTGGGGGGACATAGGCCAGGCTGGGGGGTGATACAGGCCTGGCTGGGGCCCCTCACCTCGCCACCCCATTGTGAAACTCCTCAGTTGCCTGGTAGTAGATGGTTATGGCCACGCGGGCGTCCGTGTCGAAGGTGAACTCCACGTTGTAGTGCACCTTGGCTTTGCTCACTTCTTCCCCTGGGGTCTTCACCTCCTCCGAGCACCTGGGGAGCACAGAGGGTCCAGGAGATGGGCCTTGGGACGAATCCCCTCGGCACCAAAGGGGGCTGCTGCCCTCCATCAGGGGACACTGGGGCACAACGAGAGCGCCTGGCACGGCCAAGGTCACGCCTGCAGGCTGGGAAGCGCCGCAGACAGATTTCAGCCATAATCCCCAATCTCAGGGCCCTGCCGCAATCCCCAGCCTCCCTCCAGCAAAGCCTTTGGAAGGTGGGGGATGAAGGAGAAGCAAAGCACTTCAAAGGCAGCGCTAAGCTCCTTTAATCCTGCGGCACTGCCTGTGCTGGCATGCGGGAGGCAGGAGGGGAAGGGCACGTTCGGAGAGCGGCGGCTCATCCCTCCCTCCCTCCGCCCGGGCTGGAATGAGAGCAGCCCCGTGCCCACCATCCCTGAAAACACCCGGCTGGGCCCTCCCTCCCCGTGCCTCGGGGCCGTGGGTGCCCGGACTCACTTGACCAGGCGCAGGGTGTCCTTGCGGATATTGATTAAGCTCCTGAGGGTCTTCACGGGTTCCTGAGGAGGTGGAGCAGCGTAAGGGAACTAGGACGAGAGAGACACCGGTGAAGGCAGACGCACACGGGGGGACTACGGTGGCTGTGGACCCCCCAGTGGCCCAAACCCAACACCCTGCAGAGGGAATTGGGGTGGCCTGGGCATCCTGATGGGTGCTGAGCACCTGCAGCTCCTGCTGGCATTTGGGTACCAGGCAGCACGAGGACAGGGACATCCCTCCACAAACAGCAAGCCCAGGACAGCAGGGACAGTTTCACTGGGGAGGGGACACACAGAGGGGCTGTTTCTTGTCCCTTCAGCTGGAGGGCGAGGGGGATGTGGGGCACAGGGCAGGCAGCTGATGATGGATTTTTATGCTGCCAGATGAGGCTGGGCAGAGAGAGGCTGAAGCTCCCTCCCCGCCCACCAGCTGAGAAAAAACAGGCACAAGTGTCCCTGTTTCCTCCCTGTGGTGGATGGGATTTGGGTGGTGGGATCCCTGCCAGCCCGGTGCCCAGAGCAGAGAGCCAGCAAGGTGTCTGGGCAGGAGCAGGCAGGCAGCAGCATCCCTCCTCCAAGGTGACATTGTCCTTCCCAGTCCTTCCTGTTCACTTGACAGGGGCTACAGGGCTCCCTCGGGAGAGGGGACACGCTGGCACTCAGGGGACACCCTCAGCCCTGATTAAGGCCCAGCTTGTTGGCAAGCTGCCACCATGTGCCAGGGGACAGCCAGAGCCAGGAGGGTGTCAGGTGCCATCAGGGATGGCAGGTGGTCCAAGAGCCTCAACTGCTGCCACTGGAGAGGGAACAGTGTCCCATTGTCCCTCACCGAGGCACCCACTGCACCCCAATACCAAGGGGACAAGACTGAATTGCAGGTGGCACTTGGGGATGCCCTGCAGGGAGCCAGATGCCCGTTTCCCACGTCCCTGGTGCTCTCACATCATCCCCTAACCTGTCCTCAAAGCCATCATCACCTTTCCCATCCCCAGAGCCCTGCAGAGCAGGACAGATGGGACTGGGGGACCCGTGCTGGGCTCAGAGGGACAAGATGGGACAGGCAACTGCAGAACCCCTCAGTGCAGCTCTGTCCCCTCCCTGCTGCACCATCACCACGTCCAACCATCTCACAGCCCTGATCCCACACGTGCCACTAAAGGCAGGTTAAAGGACACAGCGTGGCTGATGGAGATGAATTCCCAGCGCTGTGGAACTGCTGCTCCCGTCCTCTCCAGGTGGGGAAAAGGGCAGCAGAGTCATTAAACCGCTGTTAACGAACTTTTTTTATGAGTCACTAAATGAGTGCACCTGCAGAATCGAGCACCTGCAGAGTCACCCATTGCAGCTGGAGGGGAGAGAGTGAGAACACGCTCCGGGCTGAGGCTGAGCCATTGTTATGACATGTTGTGCCATGTCGTGATACATCCCCTGTTGTTCAAACTAACTGCAGTCATCCAAAATTGCTTTTTTGCACCTCACCCAGTCAAACCATGCCCAAACTAGCCCTGGCAGGGAAAGCACCCATGGGTGCACCCCCCACTCCTGCTGTAGCAGCCAAGGGTGGGCGACAGAAGAGGGAAGGGACAGCCAGGTCCCCTGGGTGCCACCCAGAGGGGCCGTTGGGCTGGGCAGGATGGGGAAGTGCCGCAGGCAAATTTTGTGCTGCAGAAACCACTTCGGGCTCTTTCACTCCCACGTGTGAAAAGCACTTTCTGGGGGTGGTTGGATTTTTTTTTTTCCCTTAAATTTTACAAGCCAGATTTTGCACATCAGAAGGGGTCTATTTCAGAGGATGTTTTGCATCTCCTCACTTTAAATCAAGCTGAAACACAACGGAAAAAAAAATGGATAATGGTTGTGGTGAAGTTAAGAATGTCATCCACGTGCCTACAGCAACATTTGGTGCGGGCCAGCTTCTGTTAAAGCGAAATAAAAACCACCCTCAAAAGTCTGTCTTGGGGTTTTTCTACAAGCAAACCCCAGCAGCTTTGCGTGGGCAGGGAAACCCAGTGGCACATTTCGACAGTTCCTGGCTTCCCCTGTGCTCTCTGAGTGCCTCCAGCAGCTTCTCTGCTTCTCAGCCCCTGCATGGTGGCAGCTACTTAATCCTGCAACGCCCTTCTCAGCCCCTTGGGAACCTGTTCCCAGCTGGAAAATCCAGATTATCACGTATCCATGGAGGGGAGAACCTGCACGGCCTCTGGCTGCCCTGCACATCCCTGTCGCAGCAGTGCTGTTCATAGCTCAAAGTGCTCTGCTCACAGAGGACTTGGGACACAATTCTTCCAAGATCTCCTGGCCCTTGATCCTCAAAGGAACCCAAAGTTTACCTCCCACCAAAAAGCAGTGGCCATCTTCAATGTCTCTGGCCCAACCAGGGCTCTCACACAAGGCCAGAAAGCAAAAGTATCGCAGCCAAGAAGCAACAGGACAGGACTTGGATGCAGCATCAGAGGGGCCCAAGTGTTGCCTGGACACAGGCTTGGATCACAACCAACAAAGATCCTCCCCAACTCCTCCCTGAGTCCCCAAAACTGGCCTGACCCCAAAGTCCAGCCCCAGAACCCCGCTGGTCCCCGGGGAGACGGGATCTCGGTCACAGCTCTGCAGCCCACAGCCATCGGTAATTAAACCGGAGCAAAACAATTTAGCTGGTGATGCTGTGTTAATTCTCTCTGCTGTTTCCAAGCTGTTCCTTTGCCTTCCCTGCTGCTCTGCTGTCGGTGCTGCTGACATGGGAACTGCTCACTGGGCAGTTTAGAGGCTTTTACCGTAATCAAGAGGATTTCTCAACACTCACTGCTGGTAGAGATCCTGAGTGCTGATTTCTCATTTTCCAGGGAAGTGCAGAGGATGGAGAGAAAGGCACTGCCTTTGCCCACCCAGTGTTCATGTGCTTTGTGGGTGCTCCTGACCTTGACTCTGCCGGGATCCCTGCTCTGGCACAGCCCAGGGCTGGACACTTCCCTGCTGAAGGACCACATGATGCTGCCAAAACACTACCAAAGCCAATTCCAAGGAGGAAACAGGAACTTTGGTGGCAGCAGGCAATGCTTGAGAGCTGGGCCAAAGCATCAGGCAAGTTTATCTTGACTTAACAGAAAAGCTTTAGTGACTTTTAAGCCCTCACTCTGAATCTTTTGAATACTTGACCCCCCAAACTCCTCCAGCTACTGCTGGTGAGTTGTCCCACTGCTAAGAGGCACCCAGATGAGAGGATGACATTGCTCCCAGGCTGAACCCCTGCACTCATTTCCTCTCTTTAAGCACAAAAACCATCTCCAGGAGCCTGGGGTGTAGGGATCCCCCTCCAGCCTTGTTCCCTTGTGCTCTGAGACCAGCTGGAGCTGGCAGCACCCAGCACTGCAAAACCCATCCATGCCATCCCCAGCCTCAACCTACCCCCACCTTTTCACTTTTATTTTATTTCTTTCCCTTTCTGGCTAGAGCTTGGGGAGTAATTTCATCTGTTCCTGTCCAAGCTGCTCTACTACCCTGAACCACACCAGGGTCTCTGTGTTATGCCTCCCACCATGTGCCCTCCTCTCTGGGGTATGGCTCCTGGATGAGATGGGGAAGGCAAGAGAAAACACAGCCCTTGGAGAGGGAATGAGAAAGAAGCTGGATTAAATCAGCCCAATTCCCCTTCACCATTAGCCCTGGAGAGAGGACAGGCTGCAGCAGGAGCCCAACCCTTGTATGAGCCATGAGAGAATCCACTCAGCCCGCTCCAGGCAGGCTTGGCTGGCTCTGCCCGTGGAGGGGGACACCAGCAGCCTTGTCCCGCACACCCCACGGCACACAGGGCCAGCACGGGTTTGGGAAGGGGCTCTGGATCCCCCCGTGGCCCCGCCGGTACCCACCACCACGGGCCGGTTCCCCAGGAAGTTGAGGTCGCTGTTCTCGCCGAAGAGGTACCCCTCGGGGTGCGTGGAGTCGAACTTCTCCCCGCCCATGATGAAGTGGTTGGCGAAGTAACTCCCTGAAACGAGAACAGAGCGAGCGCCTGAGCGGAGGGGGAGGAGGGGGCTCGGCCGGGCGATGGAGCGGCGCGAAGCCACCGGATCGATGGCTCGGAGGTGACTTTGTCCCCAGGGTCACCTTGCTGGGAGCTTTTCTGGTTGAGCTCACACGCTGAGAGCCCCCGGGCAGGCAGAGGCTGCCAAGAAGCCGCGCTCCTTGTCTGCCCTCCCCTCTCCCTGCATCCCACCCGCTTCAGCACCACAGAGCCGGGATGGGGAGAGGCTGGTGCAGGGGTCCAGCCCCATGGCAGTGCTGGCCCTGGGGGCTGCTCTATTGGTGGGATTTACCAGTGCCTGCTCCCCTTCCCCTGTCTGGGAAATCCCTGTGAGCCCCAGTATGGCCTGAGCCAGCCAAGGTCACCCTGACCTTCAGCCATCCCCGCACTGGCAGGAGTGGATGGATCCTGGTCCGTGAGGAGGAAGAGGAGGGCTCCTGGGGCGGCAGAGCAGAGCTAATCCTGGCCAGAAACAACAGCTCATGCCCCGAGGAGGCAGGAGAGGCAGGGGCACAGCCTGACCTGCCAGAGGAGCCAGGCTGGATCCCACATCCCTGGGGATGCTGCCGGGAAGGGCAGCATGGACCCGGCACACAGCCCTCAAAACGGGCAGGGCTGCTCCTGCCCAAAGGATGTCACAGAGCTCGTGTGCCACCCAAGGCAGCATGTCCACAGCCAGACACTGCCCAGATTGGCTGCAGCTGCCATCAGGAAGGTGAGCAAAGCACAATTGAACCGAGTTCCATCAGTTCTCACACTTCAGCCTTCCCTAGGAAGGGCTCACCTGCAGGAGGCAGGATTTTGGGGTCCTGCAGACCCACCAGGACATCAGCACCTGCCCTGCAGAGTGCTCCACATTGCTCTGATGAACACTGAGCAATGACCAGGGTCCTTTTTTCCCTCACAGAGCCAAAATACTGGAATGTCCCGGCCCTGAGCTGGAAGCAGCCCCCAGGTCAGGCATTTCTCCACCAGAGAATTTCCTCCAGCCTGGCCAGGAGCCAACCAGTTCCTGCTCCTTGTCCGTGAGGTCTGGGCTGTATGGGGAAAGCATGTTGTGGCACAGCAACTGGCCAGGCAGGAGGGTTGGGACTTGAGGGGGGAAAAAAGGGAAAGGTGGACAGGGATGGGGCAGCAGCAAGGGGTGAGCAGAAGCACAGGAGTCAGTCAGACATGGACACAGTGTCCTGCATCCTCAGGGCCACAGGGAGAGGGTTTAGCTTATAAAAACCCCAAACTCACCAGCACAGATCCATCTGCACCCCCCCAGGGGGGACACCCCAAAACCAAACATTTGGGGACCACAGATAAAGGAGCTTAAGCCCTGGGCTGCAGCTCTGCTTGTGGGTACTGAGGTCAGAGCTCGCAATCAGCTTCCAGCAGAGGCAGGGACTGTGCAGGGCTGGATCAGGCTTTAATGCTGCACTTAAACCCAAAAGGGAGCCCAAAGCCCAGGGGGAGGAGTGGGGAGGAACTTCAGGCCAGGAGGGATGAGTGGGGTCACAGCTCTGTCCCTCTGCCCGTGGCACAGGGATGCCCGGATGCAGCGAGCCCGTTGGCAAACGTCGACCATCAATTATTGATGCCTGCTGCTTTCAGGTCCCATTTTCCACGTACATAATTTATAGGCAGCTCGCCTGGAAGGACTCGGCCACGTGGAAAAAAAAAAAAAGCCCCAAGAGCAAAGTGCCTTCGGAGCTGCCTGCAACAGCACAGCCAGGGGAGAATGGGGCCAGCCAGAGCTTTTCCTGACACCCACTTGGAGCAAGAGAGGGAGATGGCAAAAAAATTACCTTTAAACACGGAGAAAAGCCACCCCAGCGCTGAGAAAAAGCTGGAAAATGGAGCACAGGCTCTCTGTGATTGGCCCAGCCACAGTTCAGTGCGTGCTGGGGGCTCCCACAAGATGGGGAGAGCAGGTGAGGACCACGCTGCCATCACCCAGTCTCCCTGCCAGGGGCTGGGAGCATCCCTGGGTGCTGCAGGCACCCAGCACATCCCCCAGAGGCTTCAACTCCCTCTTGGCAGCAGGCAGAACCAACTCTGTGCTCCCTCCCAGGAAAGGTCCTCCTTGCTGTTAAACAAGAGGCTTGAGTCATGCCAGGCTTTTCCAGGGAAGCACCAGCACAGGAAAGCCCAGGGCACCAGGAGTGTGCCAGTGACTCCCTGGACACGGCTGGGGGGCAGAGCAGGGAAGCACCTTCCCAGACACAGCCACCTTATTATGGGCTGACTGTAAATCCAACACCCACTCGCAGGGAAGGAGAGCCTGTCAAGGACAGTCACATCTCGGGAAGGGCTGCACAGGGTGGCTGCTGGAAAGGAGGAATAAACCCAAACTGTCTGAGGTTCCCGGCAAAAAAAAAAAGTCTTTGCGTCCTGCACGTCTGCTGGCACCAGCACACGGGACACATCTGGCACCAGCTGTGAGCTCCTTTTCCCCATGAGTGCCAGTGATGCCACCTTGTCCAGGTGACAGAGAAGGGCGAGGACCCTCGTGTGTGCTGTGCCCGTGGCCCTGGCATGCAGTGACACGTCCTGCACTGTGCCCCAAGCCATTGCTGCTCTGCTGGGCTCTGGTACTGCAGCCCCTGGCTCTCCAATGTCACAGCCTCACTCTGCAAAGCTGCTAAAACAGAAAAGCTCATTCTCAGCTCATCCACACACTCCTGTTGAGGGAAACACCGGGTTTGCACAGCTTGTGGTCAGCCCAGACAGGTGGCCATGGCACGGTGCTGGCACAGGGACACCCTGTGGCTGTGGGTGCCAGCACAGGGTGCTGTGATGGGCTGGTTAAAGGCTCTGGGTGCTTCTGGCCCCTGGGCAGCCCATTATTTAATTCCATGCTCTAAAGCGGGCAGCCAGAGCCAGCGGCAGCCGGAGCTGACGCCAAACCTGTCCACAGCACTGCTGCGTCAGCCCTGGCACGCCATGGCCCTGCCACCACCTGGGCTCTGCCACCACCTGGGGCTGTGCCACCACCTGGGGCTCTGCCACCACCTGGGGCTCTGCCCCAGGACTGGGGGTGTCACTGCTGGATTAATCCCTGTGCTCCTGTCCCCAGCCAGGGCCCTGCTCACAGTCCCATGTGCCCCAGAGAAGCTCGGTGCCAACCTCAGCTGGGGCCAGGAGCTTCAGCTGGAGACTGGCCCCAAAAGCTTCAGCTGGAGACTGGCCCCAAAAGCCAGGCCAGTAGCCAGGCAGTGGGCTCCATCTGAGCCCTGCTGGCTCTCCCTCCCAGTGGCAGCCACGGAAGTAAATCTCAGTCTTTGTTTCAAAAACTGTGGTGTAACTAATCCCATTGACACCCTGTCTGGAGGGGATGGGACCCTCAGGATGGGAAGATGCTAAACTGGGACAAGACACAGCAGCCCTCCTCCCATGGGCTGCACTGGCCATCCCGAGAGAGCCTACAGTCCAACAGCCAAAGCCACATCCACAGAGAGAGGGAAATGCCCCAAGATCCCATGAGATTCCTCTCCTGGACCACTTTTCCAAGGCTGTTTCCAGGTGGCTTTCAAGGTGAGGGAAGCGCTGCTGCCCCAGAGGAATCGGCTCCGCTGCCCAGCACGTCCTCCCCCAGCTGCCAGCAGTGCTGAAGACAAATCCCACTTGGATTAAAGGCACACCAGCCATAATCTCCCAGGGCCACCAGCCTGCCCTTGTCCCAGTCCATATGGCTGTGTCACCTGGGCACCTCTTGTCCCTCTCCCAAGGACCCTGGGCAGCACCAGGACCATCCCCCCAGCTCTGCCCAGAGCCCCGTGGTGGGACCAGGCCAGCTGAGCACAACCAGGAGCCCTGGGCTCTCCCTGAAAGCCAGAGTTAAACATCAGCCTGGTGACCTCTGCCAGCTGAGATGAGTTTGGAAGTGCTCAGCTGGGTGCCCTTGCACCCTCCACCCCTTAATACCCAGATATTTCAAGAGCCCTTAAATAAGACAGAGTCCCAAAGGAAAAACTTGTAATGCATGGAGACACCGTCCCTACAAAGAGCAATCCCCTGGAAGGGCTGGTCCAGCCTGGCATCAAAGTGACAGAGGCCTTGAAACCACGTAAAAAGGGGAGCTAGGGGAGCCCTGCAGGAGGCCAGGCTGTCAAGGATCAGCCATCTCCAGCCAGCTGTGCAACCTATTTTAGATTTAAAAAAAAAAAGGCAAGCACAGCTTTTCAGGACAGGCACAGGGTTTGTGTTGGCTGTAATTCTTGCTAAGGAGGTCTTTAGTTGTAATTAGTGAGCAATTTGTCACAGCGCTAACGATCCCACCGTTTACCTTATCCTATTAACTACCAAAATAGTTACCCTATTAATAATATTTAAGTGCTGCAAGGATCCTGTGCAATCTCCTCACATGCACGCACGGTGCTCCGGGGCATCACCCACCGGTGCCGGGATTTCTGCGGCTCTGAAGCGCTGCCCACCCAAGGGCTGGACCCCATCACCCCCCTCGGACACCCGCTCAGCCCGGCCCTCGCAGGGAAAAGTGAGGCACAGAGGGGAGGGACGGATTTTCCAAGGTCACGCACAAGGTTTGAGACAGGGCCGGATTCGGGAGCGGGAGATGCATCACCAGCAAGCCTGGAGGCAGGGAGAGGAGCCGGGAAGGCGAAGGCTCCCCACGGCAGGGGCTGGGGTGCTACGATGGGGCAGAGCCCTGGGAAGGAGGGATCCCCTCCAATCCCTCCCACCCCAGCCTCCCTCATCCTCCCGGGAATTTAAACCCAGGATTTTCCCGAGCAGCCAGCACCCGGAGTAACCGGCTACCAAAAGCGTCCCCGGAGCCCGGCGCCGCAGACAACGGCTACAGAAATAATTGCAACAATAATGTCATTAAAGTCGCGTCAACTCAGCCAAGTTTGGGAAGCGGGGTGCACTGGCAAAGGGGCGCCCGGAGAGGGGGGATCCCCATCCCTCCCGCGCCGCACTCTCGCAGGGTGCCCCGCACCAGACCCAGATTTTTAGGGTGTCCCCCCTGCGCGTCAGCGTTTGCTTTGGGGTGCGCAGGGTCACCCCCGCCCGGAGCAAGGTCGTGGCCGGTGCCCTCCCGACTCGCTCCCCTCCTTCCCTCCCCATCGTCGGCACCGGGACGCGAGAACCCCCCGGGGGCTCACCGGATTTCGGGGGGTATCTGTAGACGGAATTAGCGGGGATATCCACTTCCTCCACCCCTGCGTTCTGCCGGCTGGTCAGAGCCCCCATGGCCGTGGCGGGGGTCAGCGGGCGGGGGGCGGCGGGGAGTCCTCCCGCCCGGGACCGGGACGGGGGCCGGGACCGGGGCTGGCGGCGGCCCCCGCCCGCAGCATCCTCCGCTCCGCTCTGCGCCGCGCCCGGCGCCGCCTCCNGCGGTGGGGTGAGGGGACGAGGTGTTGCCGCTGCCCCCCCGGATCCCCCTGCCCCGGTGTCCCCCACCCACCCAGTGGGGTCCCCCCCTTTCAGGTGCTACTTACCTGTCCCCCCACGGTGGCACACGCGTGCCCACAGTGCCACCCACCTGCCAAGCCCCGTGTCACCCCAGCTGCCTCCAGTACCGCTCAGTGGCCCTCCTCGCCATCATCTGCCACTCTCAGGCACCCCTCTCAGTGACTTCTGTCCACCACGGCCCACCCTCCTCCCATCCCGGTCCCCAGCCCCTCCAGCTGGGTGGCACCGAGCAGCAATTCCAGCTCAGAGACCCCCAGGGGCACACTGGGCACGGTCCCACTGTCCCTGCACTCCCTGCCGCCGGCGTGTCCCCTGGGAGAAGGACAGACCCCTCACTTTTCCCGACAGGTTATAGGGGGAAGGATTTTGTGCAGCTGTTGGCACAGGGACTGATCCCCTCCAGCAGCACCTCAGGGGCGCGCAGCGCTGGGGAGGGCCCAGGTTAGAGCCCCCCTCCAGTGCACATCTCCATCATCCCCATCCTGCCTTCCCAGCTCCGCTCCACACCAGGGGCAGCTGCATCCGCTGGGCGCAGCCTCTGGAGGCAGGGAGCTGCCTGTCCGCTCCAGTGCACCCCTACAGATTCCCCAGTTCCCCCAGAGTTAAATTATTGGGAAGCACTGGTCACCTACTCATTTTCCACTTGCAGCCGAAGAGGAAGGATGGAGCCTTTGACCGCTCACTTAAACCCGCCGGTGATTAATTAGTCCGGCAGCGCCAGTTAGTGGAGCATCACATGATTTTGATCTGAGTTGATAACACGGGTGCTATAAATATCAAACGGGAGATGTGCACGGAGGCGGATCAGCTGCCCTGATGTCCTCGGCTACTCAGTGGTGACGAGCAAAGGCCGTCCCTGGGGCTCCCCCGTTTATCCCCTCCCTGCAGAGGGACACATGGGCCCCCCTCCCAACTGCTCCCTACCCACACAGCCCCAAAGGCAGCTGAGAAAAGCCAAATCAAAGAGCAGCCCGGGGTGGCTTTGTACCCTGTTTGTCAGCCTGTCACTGTCACACCGGGACCCATATTCCCAGCAGTGACACCATGTCCGTGCTGCTGGATGTCACACCTGGGCTGGGTGCCAGCTGGAGCACCGGCTCCAGAAGGAGAGGATTTAGACTCCATGATCTTAAAGGTCTTTTCCAACCCAAATGGTTCTAGAAGGAGCCGAGGGCAGCATCCACACCGGAGCCCGCTCCAGCTCTCAGTGCTGGCGCCCAGCTGGGAGCCCTGAGACCCCAGGAACTGATCCCTGCTCATCCCCAACACACAGTTTTGGGGATCCCGTTCTACACGGAACAGGATCCTATCTACGGATAATTAAAAAATCTAGCACAGCCCAGCATTACTGAGCTGCCAGCCCCGCTCCCCTGCCTCGCTCCAGCCAGCACCGACAGCGGGAAACTGGGAGAGGGAGCCAGCACATTTCATTACCGGCGCACAGCAGAATGCAGGGCTTTAGTGCAGATAATAATTCAAAGTTATCCCCGTGCAGATCCATAACCCGGCAGTCATTACACGCAGAGCTGCTGCCTGCATGCACGGCTCGTATTATTTTTTTTTTTTTTTTTTTTCCCAGCGATTACTGCAGCAGAGGATTTTGTAGGACAGTGCCGCAGTGGAGCGCGGGAGCGCCGGCAGGAGCTGGGTGACGATACGGCTTCGAGGGCAGGGTCCCTCCCAGCTCTGCCCGGCTGCGCATCCCAGCACACGTAAAGACAGGAGAAACCCCAGCAGCGGTGACCTGGAGGGGGAATCCGGAGAAAACGCAACGTTTAAACCCAAAACGCACGTGTTGCTGGGCAAGATGCAAGTCTGCAGCCTGTGCTGCCTGGCCGTGGGATGTGGGATGTGTGTTTGACACGAGGAGAGGATCCTGCCTCCTTGTGCTGAAAGGGAAACAGAGTCACGGAAGAGCACAGCAGTTAATGCTACAACAGGAGGGTGTGCAGCTCGCCCACAGCGGAAAACATTTGTCTGTACACCCAGTCCGTTCTGAATTCCCCCAGCAGTCACTGGCACAAACTGTGAAGCCACCAGCCCCTCTCCTCCTGGGCTGGCTCTGCTCTGTGCAGCCCCGCCAGGCAGTGGCAATGGCTGGGGAGGGGGTGACCCTTCATTAGTGGCTGCTCAGGGCCCCCCAGCTCCTGCCTGGGAACGGACCCACCCCCAGGAATGACCCCCAGGGTCCCAGAGGGGTGTCAGGAATGCACATCTGGAAGAGCATCTCACCATGGAGAGGTGACAGCAAACCCTGCCCCCAAAAAGGGTTCATTTTGAAAAACTCACAGTCCTGCTGACTTCTCCAAATGTCACCAACACTACTTTGTCACAGCTCTGGGTGCCAAGGGCCCGTGAGCTGCACTCCCATGGGTTTTCCAGGCAGGCACTACTGGGTGGTGGCTGCTCCCAGTTTGAAGCCGTGCTGTGCACAGGAGTGGGTGGCTTTGGCAGGCAGGAGGTTCTGAGGCCTCGCCAGGGCTGTGTGCAGGAGGCAGGTGGGTCTCAGATCCCTGCATCTGGAATTGCTCCTGTCACACCTCCAGCTGGCTCGAGGCTGGTTTTGCTCCAAGAAGACAAAGCTACCAAAATCTTACTGGGCAAGCAGGACCCTCCAAACCCATCGCTGAATCCCAGGGATGGGATCCCTCTGAATATCCCGGGAGGATATCCAGCCTGGGTAACCACACAGTGGCATTGCTGGACCTCACCTCCATGGGACCACCAGGGCTTTGCAGAAGCCCCACAGAGGCCCTCACTGCTAGGGGCAGCCAGCTTCAGATGCAGCTTCAAGTTGCTATCTCTCTGCCTCTTCATTCCCTCTCCTCTGGCCAGCTGGTCACCACTGCCACATCCAAACCTCCAGTGGCTCTGCCCAGATCAACCTATTTTCACACCGTACATTTGCAAAGCCCCTTCTTTATTTGTTTGGGGTTTAAACACCAATTTTCCCTTTTTAATCAAAACGCTTCAAGGCACAAATTGCACTTGGGTCCCCAAATGCGGCGCGAGGGAAGCACGCCAGGGGAGAGTTCATCCTTGCAGGCTGAGACTGGAGCTCAGAGTCATCAGGATTTTAACCATCAACAAAAAATCCCAATTTCCCCCCGACCCCCACAACCTGGGAGCTGCCATGAACCCCATAGCCTTTACATGGGTCAGGCATGGGGATGAAGAGGATGGGTCCCTGCTCCTGCCCCTGGTTAGGGTCCCATTCCCAGATGGGAGGGCAGCACTGGGAGAGCCTTGCTGGGGGAGTCAAGACAGGGGGTAAAGGGGGAATCCCCGGAGGGGGCAAGAGGGTGCTGGGAGAGCTTTGCTGAGGGAAGAGAGGAGCCTTGCGAAGGGAATGAGGGAGCCTGGCTGGGGGGGCCAAGGCAGGGGGTTACGGTGCAGCCCCCGCGGGAGTGGCCCCCCAGCAGGGGCATTCGGAGAAGGGCAGAGCCCCCCGTCTCTGTGAAGCCCCCATGGCCCCCTCTCCATGAACCTCCTTAACTGAAGCCCCCCTCAATAATCCCCCCTGAACAGCTGCTCTCAATGGCCGCCCCCCAGGTTGAGCCCCTCTCAATGGGCCCCTCCCGCGCCTCTTCAATGAACCTCTTCAATGAACGTGACGTCACCAACGCCTCACGATAAAAATCCCCCGCAGCCAATCAGCGGCCGCTCCTCTCCTTCTCCCTCCGGCCTGGCTCCGCCTCCGCCGTTCGCAACCAATCGCGACGCCGCCTGCAGCCAAAACACAGGCGCGGGCCAATGGGGAGGCGCCGGG
>VXBN01009950.1:515098-559096 GCA_013397395.1 Sinosuthora webbiana | reverse complement strand
AAGGTTTTTTATTAATTTAAAAAATAATAAAAATTAAAAAAAAAATCACTTTTTTAACACCAGCTGTCCCTGCCTTTTCTCTCTGCTGGGAGGGTGTCCCTGGCAGGGCACTGAAAATGGGGGTGACTCCCCTGTGAGGCAGTGTCACCAGTGGGGACTGAGTCTGTTCTCTGCCTCCACAAGCCACCACTGCTGTCCCCGAGGAGGGGGCTCAGAGGGAAGGGAAGACCCAGGGCCATGGGGGTGCTGTGCCAGCACAGCGAGGAGCCCCAGTGTGCCAGGGAGTGCAGGCAACACCCCTGTCTGTCCCCTCAAAATCTCACAGCTTGCAAAAGCCCCCCAGCCCCATCACCCACCCAGTGATGAGCTCCCCTGGCCTCGGCACTGTAGGGACACTCGGGGAGGGGATGGTATCCTCTGAGTGTCCCCCTCTGCAGAAGGGTCCCCAGCCAGGGGATATGGGAGCTCACCGGGCCCGTGGCCACTCCATTCACACAACAAACAGTTGGGGTAAAACCCCAGAAACGGGAGCACAGCAGCTCTGGAAATGCCAGGGAAGACAGGGAGGCTCAAGGCACAGTCCAAAGCTTCTTGCAGGGATGGGGAGGTTCCTCAGGATGGCACAGACTCCAAGGAGAAAAGGCAAAAGAAATTCCCCATCCGGGGTTACTTACCTGCTCCAAAGATCACCACCCAAGGCTGGGGGTTTTGGGGCTGGGGGTGTGTTCAGGGGGTGCAGGGGGTGGGGGTGTTTATAAGGTGTGTCTGGATCCTGGGGGCAGCAAAAGGGGCCGGGGGATGATCAGCGCCAGAGAGGTGACCCCAGCTGGGCCATGTGCTCCAAATGCAATTGGTCGCCCAGGTGTTTAAGCCCCTCCACCCCAACCGGGAGTGCAGGATGGTTCTTTGTTGGCTCTGCTCTGGTGCCCAGTGGTTTGCTCAGAATGTTCCCAGTTATCCTACATGAGGTGGCACTGGGGGGATCCCAGATCCTGCTGTGTCCACCAAAGCAGGTTTTGAGTACCTGGTTTTCCCCTGAAAAACCAAACCCACGAGGGGGAACATTCCAGGGGGAACTCCCTGGGAGCTAAGATGCATGTGGAGTACAGTGGAGCAGACATGGATGGAGGCTGTCCCTGTGGGG
Source organism: Sinosuthora webbiana (assembly GCA_013397395.1). NCBI lineage: Eukaryota > Metazoa > Chordata > Aves > Passeriformes > Sylviidae > Sinosuthora > Sinosuthora webbiana. Next base: position 557,952 of record VXBN01009950.1, on the reverse strand, counting down.
GGGGAGGTTTGGTGACATCCACCAGGAGGGTTTCCACAGGGCAGCCCCCAGGGGATGTTCCCCATAAGCTCTGGGTTCCCTTCAGGTTCCTCTGGGGTTCCCCTCGGGGTTTCTCACCCTCCCACTCACCCGAGAGGTGCCTCCACCTCTGTGTTCCCCCCAGGAAGTGTCACTGCCTGTCTGTAGAGGGGACATCCCCAGCTCCCTGCGCACACAGCTGTGTGTCCCCAGCCGTGACACCCCTCAGTCCCCCCGTGCTGCTCCAGGGATCGGGGTTTCCCTGCCTGGTACCCCCCACCTTGTGACTTGTGTTTGGTCTCAGCACACCCTGGGGCTTCCCCCCATCCACGGTGAGGGGTGGGTGGCACGGGGGGGCTGGGGGGAAGCAGCCCCAAGGCTTGGGGGTGGCACAAAGGAAAGGAGGGGACATGTCCCTCTCCTGGGGTTGTGGTGTGTTGGTTGGAGGTGGGAAGCAGAGGGGTTTCTGCCTTCAGTCGGCAGCAGCACTGCAAGAGGGACGAGGGGGTGACAAAGGGAGTTTCGTCACTTGGAGATGAGGAAGGCAGCTCAGTGATGCTCATCCCGAGGGATAAACGACAGGAAACCAACGGCTTGGGGTGGGATCTGCTTTTGGCATCAAACGCTGTTCTGCTGTGGCCCTTCCCACTGAGGTCCCCATTTCCCCCTTCTTGCAAGGAAAATGAGCTCCTCCTCCTCCTCCTGCTGCTGTCCCAGACCCTTTCGGGGTCACAGGCTCACCTGGCAGGGCCGTGGGGGTCAGGGCGTGCACGACACCGGGGGCTGACACAGACCCTGGGAGGGGGTTCCATGGGGCTCTTTTCAGGACCAGGGATGCTGCTGGCCCGTCCTTACGCACCAAGGGAAGATCCTGCTCCACTCAGGAAGCACAGGCTGCTGTCACCCTTTATTTCTGGGGGCTGGTGTCGCGTGGTGAGTCCCTCCCCGGGGCAGTCCGGCCCCGGTACACGAGTCCATCCGTGCCCACCAGTTCGACCACGCCGGGCTGGGAAGGAGGGGATGGGCTGGCTGCCACACCCAGCTGCATTCAGCATCCCCCAGCCAGCCCCCCCACCCAGCTCCTCCTGGGGAAACTGAGGCATAGATCCTCCCCCAGACGTTCAGCATCACTCTCCCAGCCTCGGTGTCCCCTGTTTGTATCCCCACCTTCTCCATCCCTACCTTGTTGGGGTCTGGAAGGAGAGGCTCCAGGGGCTGCGTGGGGCAGATGCTGGTGTGTTTGCCCCCACAGTACATCGGTGATCTGCGGGAATAGCCCTCGAGTATCTGCTCCCTGTGGGACAGAGCACAGGGATGCTCAGTGCCCGGCGCCGTGGCACCCTGTGCTTCAACCTCCTGTGCCAGGGAGGGCTTCAGAGGGTGCTCCCCCTCCTCCAGCTGCTGCAGGAGACTCCTGCCCACCCAGCCCTGGAGGAGCTGCCCTTTCCCCGCAGCCCCAAGAGCTGCCCATGGCCGTGACAGGTCCTGGTGCCCTTTGCAGGGGACACCAGCAGGCAGGAGCAGGGCTGTCCCAGCTCCAGGGCTTGATTTTGGGAACTCCTTTCACAGGAGGCACTATGTCCCCACCAAACCTGAGCTCAGGCTTGACATGAGGCTTCAGGGTTTGACAGGACAGCATGGAGGGCTGTAAAACAAGCCCAGTCCTCCCTCTGCAGCTCCTCTCTTCCGAGGCACCTCTGGTCCCTTCCACCCCACCCAGGGAGGAGCTGTCCTTGCTGGGCCTCTGCTCCCTTAGGCCCCAGGGGCCAGGGATGTGTCCCCATGTCCCTACCTTTGCTCCTTTGTTTTGTGCTTCTTGGTAGCACGGGGAAGGCGCCCAGAGAGGCCGGGGGATGGCGGTGGTGTGGACGAGATGACGTCAGAGTGTCTGGGGAGGGTGACAGGGGCCATGGGTGGGTGACAGGGGCCAGATGAGCTACCCCTGACACTGCAGGGCACTGCCAGCACCCATCTGCCCCTGTCCCACTCCCGATGCACCAGTGCTGGTGCCACTCACCGGCCAGGCAACTGCGCAAGCTGGTCACAAGGTGAGTACTCGGAAGAGGACACCTTTAGGAGCATCCTAAAACAGGGAGAAAAGGCCTGGGCAGGCTCCTGGGGGACACAGCCCTGACTATGCAGGCACAGCCAAGTGCTGGGGACACAGCACTGTAGGGGGTTTTTCAGGGGAATCATGGGTTGCTGAGCCTGGATTCTCCACCACCACCACAGCACAGTCCAACCCACTGGCTGGTTACAAAATAAAGGGAGAAATGGGCTATTTGTGGACTCCCACCTGGGACAAAGCTCCAGCTCATATTAGACAATGGTGAATCCACAGAGGGAAGCTCCCAAAACCCACTGCTATGGGAATTTCTCCCAGGGGCAACCCAGTTCCATGGGAACTGGGGCTGGTGGCAATGTCAAAGAGGGGGGTTCCTGTACATCCTGTACATCCCTTGCTGGGATGGATGCTCCCAGCTTGGGACACGCTCACCTCAGTCCCACTGGCACCTCCAAAATGTGGTGGCTGCTTGTGGCTGCCCAGGACACACAGGGATGGGAGGTGGAGGGCACAGGCTCCCACACCTGCCATCCCAACCATCCCTCACACCTGTGTCCTTGCTTGATTAGCACCCAGAACCTCCCTGTGCCCTGCCAGGACAGGTCATGACCCAGCTCTGGCACCGCATGTCCCAGCCCTGCCAGGGGACAAGCCACTGTCCCTCACATTTGTCACAAAAGCCTTTGCACCTACAGTCCATCTTCAGCTGGGAATGGCTCCATTCTGGAGCTGCCTCGTCCGTGTGCCTCCTTGGATGTCGGGAGCCTATTGCCAGTGGGAGGAAATCATCATCAGCATCCCCATGGTTCCATCAGTGAATAAATGGATCCAGTGGCAGGGCACCACATGGGCTCAGCCAGAGGGAACCAGGCCAGTGCTGTCCCTAAAGCCATTGCTGTCCCTGTGGCACTCACTTGCTAGTCCCAGCCCCGTTCTCAGCTGGGGTTGAGGGGGTCTGGGATCCTGGTCGGCCTTGTGCTGACTGTGCCTGCTGGGCTGGGAGGTGGGTGCCAGGGGCTCCTGGATGCATTCTTGAGGCGGTGAAGCTCCTCCTCTGAATGTGGGGAGTAAGAAAAGCACTGTTCCAGCCCCAGCTCTTGTCCCCAAAACTCCACCCCTTTCCCTCAATGAAGCCCCCTGTGCTACTGTGAGCTTGGTCTTAAACCAGGCCTTGGTCTAAGGGCAGCAAGATGGGGGTGCAGACCCCAAAGGAGGGGGTGTCCCAGGGGGGGCACCCAGGGGGCTGGGAAGAGCCTCTGCCTTGGAGATGCTCACCTTCATCTCTTCATCCTTGATCTGTCCCGTATCACCTTCCATGTCCTTCTGTCCTGTGCCACTTGATCGCACATTCCATCCCCTGCCCTTCTGTCCCCTGTAAGTCCGTCCTGCATTCCATCCCATGCTCTTCCGTCCCATGTCACTCAGTCCCACGTCATTTTCCCTGGAGGAGACTGAGTAGCTGCTTGCATTCGCCTCTGGCAAATCCTTCTCTTTGCCCTGTGCCTTGGGGGACAGAGGGCTGCTGGGCCGGGCGTCCCCATGTCTTGATATGGGTGTCCTTTCCAGGAGGGTAACTGGAAGAAGAAACCAGAGGGAGCTCCCCAGGGTCAGGGGAGCCTGGGGGAAAACCCAGCAGTCTGCAGGCCCTCTGCCCAGCCTGCTGTGCCCTCACACCCTCCAGGTCCCTCCCCAGATGTGCCCAGTGGTACTTTCGTTGCCGATGACAATCAGTCCTGGGTCATCCCACGAGCTTGTGTGACTGCCATCCTTCCAGCCACCGTCCTGGTCCCTCAGGGCAGCCTGGGAAGGAGAGGATGGGATGGCTGCCATAACAGGCTGCATTCAGGGTCTCCAAGACAGCCTCCCAACCCAGATCTTCCTGGGGAAACTGAGGCACAGATCTCCCCATGATGCTCAGCATCACCTTCCCAGCCTTGGTTCCCTCTCAGCATCTCCTCTTGATGCTGAACAGCCTCAGCTCTGTCAGCCTTTCCCCAGGACAGAGATGGTGCCATCCCCAGATCATCTTTGTGTCCCTCCACGGGACCCGCTCCAGGAGCTCCGTGTCTCTCCCATCCCAAGGAGCCCAGAACTGGACACTGCTCCAGGGGAGGCCTCGCCAGGGCTGAGCAGAGGGGCAGCATCACTCCTGACCTGCTGGAAATGCTCTTCCCAACGCACCCCGGGACACCAGGGCCCTTCTCGTCCCCTCGGGCACAGAGCTGGTCACGGGCAGCTCACTGTCCACCAGGACCCCCAGCTCCTTCCCCACAGAGCTGCTTTTCCAGCCGGTCAGTCCCAGCCTGTGCTGGTGCCTGGGGTTGTTCCTCTGCAGTGAAGGACCCTGCACTTGCCTTTGCTGAACTTCAAAATGTTTCTCCCCAGCCAGTTTAGTCCTTTGGGCACCTCCATGACCATGGTTTTAACAGCCAGCCCAGGGGATCAGCTAACACCTGAATGATTCCATCTAATACAGCAGCAACGCATTCTTCCCTCCAACAGGGAACAGGATTCAGTATCCCAGACCTGCCCCATAACATCCCTCTGCTGTCCCCCAGTCCCAGCCACTGCTCCAGAGAGATCCAGAGGGCAGGGAGCCATGGTCCTGCCTGATGCTGGGCAAGGAGGGGCTGTTGTGGGATGTCAATGCAGCCTGGCCCCAGGGAGGTATCAGCTCCTGCTGTTTCTTCCACCACCCTGAACACGGCCCTTTTCTGAGCAGAAGACAAGCTGGGAGCACACATTAGGACCCTGGAGGAGCTGCCCTGGCAGCTGTCCTGGTCCTTCTCCCGGTGGGATGCACAGGGAAGAGGAGTCCTGAGTGGACTCAGGTAGGGGCACTGGGGTGCACAGTGGCTGGAGGTGCAGGGGGCTGTGATCCTGCTCCACTGCCAGACCTTGGCCTCCTTTTCCTCCTCCTTCTCCTGCTTTCCTGCCCACCAGGAAGTCCTCCAGCACGTCCCAGCACATCATTCTTTCTCACCTCCTCTAGGGCTGGGGAGAGCATTAGCCTCTTTTCCAGACTTCTTTTTTTGGGAAGGAAGGCATCAAAGCCTTCCATGTAACTGGGGGCAGGATGGGATCCAGAGGAGTGATGACCCCCCAAGAACTTCTGGGGACCATGCCCTGATGTAGGGGGACCCTGCCCTGGAGCAGGCCCTGGGTGTGCTCAAGGACGTACCATGACAGACTCCAACAGCTGCTTACGGAGATCTTCCAGCATGTTCTGGAAATTTTCCTGGAGTAGGGTGAGGACGGGGACAGGAGTCAGAAAACAGGAACAGGATTTAAAAGGGACATTTGCAAATTAACTTGGACACCAGACAGAGCGATCCTGGACATGGCTATGCCAAGTGGCTGTGGCTGTATTTCACAGGTGGACCTGTCTCCCCACCTTCCCAGGACCCAGGTTACCTTTTTTGGATGGCTTTTTAATACACAAATGCCTCAGCAGCCTTGTCTGAAGGAGGCAGTGACCTCTGCCACCAGCCTGACCTGCGGGCAGTGGTGCCCTTCTGCCTTCCCCAGGGCAGTGCTGGCAGAAGGAAAGTGGGGGGCTCCAGGTAGGTTGGGATGAGCACCCACATTCTGCTCTTAGGACACCTTTCCCACTCATCCCTTCTGGTGCCCTTCACGCTGGGAGCCTCCAAGGGCTGCAGGGCAGGGGCAGCAGGGCAGGGCAGTGAGGGGCAGCTCCCAAGGGCACCAGTGGCAGCTCACCACATCAATATTATCCATGATCTTCTGCATGCCCTCTGATAAGCGGGATTGCTCCACCTTCATCTCAGTAACCTCCTCACGGAGCTCCTGGCAGAGAGTCCGGTACTAGGAGAGAGGGAAGGCGGGGTGAGCCCCAGGCCAGGGTCCCTGTGGCCCAGGTCCTCTCCACCCACCATGGTGTGCACAGAGCTGTGCAATGCCTGGCCTGGGCAGTGCTCGGCCTTCAGCACATCCTCAGCAGCAACTCCCCAGCAGCATGAGAGGGTTCAGACACCAGAGGAGGGGGTGGCTTGGGGGGAGCACCCAGGGGCTGGGAAGAGCCTCTACCTCTGCGAGTTCTTTTTCATTGGCTTCCAGTCTCTGCTTTAAATCCTTAAGTAAAGCGAAAGGGCTTTCCTCGGCCCCCTCCAGTGGTTCCCCATTCTCCTGGACAAGCAGATCCTTCAGGCCCAGGTGTAAAAGCAACGCATTCAGGAGGTTGTGCAGCTGCTCGAAGTCAACAGCTCCAGCTTTTGATGACCCGAGGGCAATCTCCAGCATGTAGCCCAGAGTGACTGCTGCCATTGCTGCTGATCTGTCCAAAAGCACAGAACTGCCATGAACAGGAGCCTCTTGTGCTATTGCTCCGGAGAGGAGCAGGTAGGGTGGGAGGTGGTGGCAGAAGGTGGTAGAAGGAGGAAGAGGAAGAGGGGCACAGCCAGCAGGATCCTTTCTTTTTGGTCTCCTCCTCCTCCTCCTCCTCCTCAGCCAGCTCTCCTCCTTCCTTGTTCTGCAGCCTGTGCTACTTGTGACCCTCTTTACGGTGTTCCCCTGCCCTGGCAAAGAACGCCCATTGTTACACAGCAATGGCTCAGTCCTGTGTGGAATGTCCCCATTGTCCCCTGCTGCTGGTGATGTCCTGGTTCCAGCAACCAACAGGACCTGCAGGGACTGTGTGCCACAACACCTCCAACCTTTACCACTTTCAGCCCCAAAATGACTCCAAGGACGGCTCACACCGGACAGGTGGTGCCCCAGGAGCTGCTCACAGGGTGATTTGAGCCTGCCCAGGAGGGCTGTGCCCTGTGGAGTGGTGATCCATGTTCTCACACAGCCTGGAGCATTCCAGAATGCTCCAGGGGGAGACCAGCCCCAGAGAGGGAGCACCTCCAGTCATTCATTTTTAGGTCTCAAAAGCATGAGAGTTTCCCCTCTCCCTGAGATGTGGAAACAGTGGAAAGCTGCTGCTGCCTCCGTCAATAAACAGATTTTCAGCACCTCACTCCAAAGCAAAGAGCCATACACGCAGGGGAAAGCAGATAAACACAAGCCTCCAGACAAGCCTCCTCATTCTGGAGCCTGCATCTCTCCCTGTCTACAGCTGCATCCAAGCTCAGTGGTGGAGACAATTCACTGCAGCAGCAACTAAAAGGGAAAGCTGGGAAATACCTTGACCACTGAAATGTAAAAGATAATCAGGGATAATGCAAACAAATTTTAATGAGAATTTCAACCTTGGTGGCATCTAGTGAACTTCACTTCTGACCCTACCAACAGTAAAGCCATAGCTTTTTCTTTAACAATACACAGTGCTTTGGTAAACCAAATATACCCAACCACTGCACTGGGGTTAAATCTCCATGGAACTATTTCCAATACAACACAGAGTATGGGCCCAACAAAATGGGAACAAATGGCAAGCTGTCACTGTTGATGTGTGTGTTGTACAGGAACAACAGGAATTTATTTGTGAAAGTAACACCACTAATGCCCAAGACATTTGTCTTGGCACTGAACAAAATGTTTTGTCATTTTGAAATACGTCCTGCTGCAATGCTTGAAACTGTACTTACATACATTGGGAAGAGTAAGAACTATTTGTGATTCCATGGAGACCACACCACTATAGAAATAAGCCATCACTCAAACATTTGGGTTTGTAGTTTTCTCCAAAATTAGGGGATACGACTTCAACTATTCAGTTCTGCCACAACCCATGAATTGTTACAATCTACCTACACATCCCAGCAAGATTTCCTGCTCACCCCCACTGGAATGAACCTTGCACTGGTGGGAAAATTACTGCAGCATGACGAGCTGTGTTGATTGCTGAAAGGTGTCTGAAGCAATGGACACAGAGCTCCAATCACTGTTCATCAAATACACAAGAGATACATCGTGTGATGAGAAAGGAAGAACATCACTGGTGGGGTTGTGTTTGGGTGGCCACCCACTGCAACAGGAATTCCAGATCTAATGTTGCATCCTGCTGTAATTTTGCTGATTTCTGTCATTTTATGATTAATGTTGTCCAGGACAATGTACTGTAGTGTTCTATATGTTGGAGTGTTTATATTAGCTAGACAGGTAGCACTGTCCCACAGATGTCCTTGCACACATAATATTGTTCCTGCATGTTCAACAGTCTTAAAAATCACAGTATTTAGCTAACCTGATCAAAAATTTCTCACAATTTTTAAGATGGATATAATAAATCCCTATTTATAGGCACAGAGGCAAGAGGTGACCACATGGCCACTCTGTGGAGCAAGGGAAGATGGTTTTAGTCACAGGGTGGATTCTGGTGATGCCTCCCCCCCAGCTCTTGAGCTGCACTATGATCTGAGAAATGCTTGTTAGGCCTTGAGAACAGCACCTGGGCTGAGCAACTCTCAATCTTATCAGAAACACTGTCTGCTCCCAGGAACTTGTGCTAACAAGCTCCTGTTTTTCAAGAAATAGCCTTGGAAAATTATTTTTCTTGCCTGAATAACAACCCAAGTGGAACATTTTTGTAACCCAACATTTAAAGAAAGCTGCTGACCTGAATTGTGGCCAGGATGGAAAGGAATTATGACCATTCCTCGAGGCTCAACCCTTTGCCTGTTGAGAAGATGCAAAGACATCCAGTGTGAGTATTTCCAGAAGCTGGAGGGGAATTTTTCAGAGGTACCTTGTACAGGCTCCTTCAGGTCTGTGTGTGACTGGGAATGCACTATAGCAAATATACTATTGATGTTGTTCTCCTAAATGCTTAAGTATTTTAGATTTTTAAGTAAATGCTGTATGAAATTGTTAAATTGTTTACCTTCAGCATGAATAGCTTAACACCTCACACTGTTAAGAGCTGTTAAACCTTTGGGCCTAAATTGTTGGTCAAGTCTGGGGCTCAGTTTTGTAAGGGGGTCTACTCTGAGCCTGGTGACTCATCTTCTGTTTCCTTTTTATCCTTCCTCTTCCCCCATCCCCAGCCTCAATGTAGATAACTTCTGGATTGATTTTGGGTTTAGATTGATTGGTTTTAGATTTTAGTTCACTTTTACCACATATTAAGTAGTAGAGTGAACCTTGCCAAAAACTTTGTGGAACTTTCACTTCCATACTAAACCTGCTTTTGCTGATACCTTTGCTGGTGATTCTTTAAGCAACCATAAAACATTCACTCAGGAAAATGGCCCAGGGCACACAGGCACAACCCTCTGCTCAGTGGTGCTGTGATTCCATGGTTTGTACCCAAAGACAGCCCAGCAAAAGCAAGCCCGAATGGGGCAATAACCCTCAGTGAGCCCCAACCTTGCTCACAACAGGTCTGACAAGTACTTTGAAGGGGAGAGAACAGCAATACTGCTCACACTTTTAACACTGGCTTCCAGAATGAAGAACATTGTCCAGCACTGGTTCAGAAGAAAAGGGGGCAGAGACATCTGCAAGGACTCCACAGCTCCAGATGATCCATTCAATACTTGCAGTACAACATCATGTTACCCCTCCAGGCCAAGGAGCCAGGCTGTGGTCACAAAGTACAGCTGAGATTCATCTGTGGTAGTTTGAAAATGCAGTAAAACCCATCAACAGCCTTGATACCTCATCCAGTCCTGCACATCCCTCATGGAATTTGGCGTGGAGGTTTAATCCATGCTGGATACTGAAGGTGGTCCAAGCACTCCATGCCGAGGTCCATTTGTTTGCCTGGTGTTCAAGGCTTGTCCTGCTTAGTCACTGCTGGCCCCTTGGCACATTTTAGATGTTGGAGTGGAATAGAAGGGTGTAGAATAAGGATAACCAAAACTAAACAACTGAACATTTCCTGTGCTGTTGAAGCAACTGCTTCCAGCAGCTTTTATTTGTTCCCCACATCAGCAGACTAGTGGTGTAGGTTTTTCTGGAGTGTGTTTGTCTCATCAAGGGGAAAGATCAGTTTAAGGGTGTTTATCCTTACATCATGCTGGAGACAAAGCCCTCCACATGCATTTTGTGCTGCTTCCTCAAGTGTCCCCTCCACCCAAAAATTAGTATCAGTCAAGAAAGGAGCCAGTCCTACTGCCCCGTGGAAGAAGACTGCAAGCTGCCAACAAGGAGCCTTGTTACAGCAACAGCCCCACTGAACAGACACAGCAGCTCTTCAGAGGGCACAGGATTCACAGGAAGCACCAAAGCTGAAAAATCTTACACTTTTTATTGCAGGTTCAGTGTTAGTGTTTTGGAGAGCACAGCTGCATTAGAAGCAGATATTGTTCCAACTTCCCTTCCCCACAAGACTCTGCCACAAACTCAGCCCCAGGCAACTCCAAAAATCGTGCCTGGTTTTGCAGTGCAGACAAGTGTTCCAGTGAGGACCAAGACCCTCGCGTGACTCGTCACTGAAGAGCAGTAACGATCCAAAGCTCGCCAAATGAAAAGGCCAACACATTAACTAGCATTTCCTGCTCTGCTGGGACACACACGTGAGCCTGTTCCCAGCTCCCTGACCCAGGGATGGGAGCAGCACTGCCAATGGGTTGCCCTAAGCTGTCCTTTCAGGATGTTCCGCTAACTTAGTTTTGATGAAAGTCCCTGCTCTGCTGTGCAGGAGAGGAGAGGCCACTGAGCTGGCACGGAGCTGCTGTTGGCTCAGCTCTGCCAGCAGCACAGCCTGAACATTCCCTTCCGTGTTCTGGGGCAAGATACAGGCAGAAACAACACCAAAGGCTGCTCTCATTGCCCACACAGCAATGAACAGTCTCTGTTCCCTTCTCACAAGCTGACAGCTACTTCTGTTTAGCTTTTCTTTCCACCCCTACAAGGCAAGAGATAACACACTAAGAAAAAAAAAATCATTAAAGGAACTTAAAAATTCAACACCACCTCATTTCTCCATCTCTCTTAATTAAGGTGTAATCCCCCCCCACTGCCAGTGGCCCCTTCTATTCACTCGTAAAGTGCTGGTCAGGTTGTTTTTTTTTTCTATTAGATCTCATGGCTCAAGACCCTGAAAACCTCAACGCTCCTACAAAAATAAACAGTTGTGTTATGCCTATGTTTTATGGTATTGCCTTTCCATGCAGATTTCCTTCTCTTGTGGAATCCAGGACGGGGGCAGGCTCGGCTCTAGTCGTCGACAGTGATGTTGCGGAAGAGATAGGCCATGGACTCGCCGTTGTGGATCCGCCGGATGGCTTCCGACAGGATCAAACTGATATCCACAGTCTTTATCTTGGGGCACTGCAGCTTCTGCACCTCGTGGGGAACAGTGTTGGTCACTACCACCTATGGAGGGCAAGAAAGGAATGAGAGTTGTGCTGCTGGAACATTTCGCTCTCTCCCTGAGCACCACCCTGGATTGGCTCCAGGAGGGATGTGTACTGCTGTTTCACAGTTCAGGGGGAGAAATCCTCGCATATCAGGAAAAAAAGATTAAAATAAATGGTCTCCCCTCTGTAACAGGCTGTTGAGGGGGCCAACATAACTAGCACTCTCCAACAGCCTGATGGGTCCATGAAGATCGCAGGATCTACTACTGATGTTTGAAATCCTGTCCTCTTCATGTACCAGCAGCCCCTGACCAGCTGGGGGAGAGGGGCTGCACAGTGAGATGGCAGCCACACAGCCCCAGCTGCAGGGAGGGAAGTGTCCAGGCAGGGATGACTAATATTTGCATTAGGGAGAAAACACACTCAGAGAAGCAGATCTGATCAGAGCAAGTATTAATCACACACACACACTTCTTTCTTTTTTGTTCCACTGAAGAACCAGCTACACTGAGAGCACCTGATGAAATGAGTAATTCCAGACATGAGCTACGTGCCATGGGAAGGACATCAATTTGTGAATTTTGGTGCCAGCCCTTCCTCTGCAGTCTGGAGAGCAGAGAGCAGACTCACCTCATCAATGGATGATTCCTCTATGAGACGGGGAGCATCTGCTGACAGGAGCCCGTGAGTAGCCATCACAAAAATCTTGTAGGCTCCACGCTCTTTCAGGATCTCTGCAGCAGCTACAAAGCTTTCCACATCATCGATGATGTCATCCTGAGCAGAAACAGAAATAACACCAAAACCAGAAGTTTACAGGGCCTGCAGGGCAGGAGTGGATCTGCAGGCTACTGCAGCTTTGGCCATGCACACGGATGAAAAATAGAATCCCTGTCTACTTCAGCTGCTGATGAGGACAGCCACGTGCATGACTAATCTGTGAATGCTATTTCCCTGGTTTAATGACCCTTTTGCTAGTGTGGAGAACAAATGTTGTGTCTTGGAAACAAATCAGTCCCTGCACATGCACTTGCAGTTTATCATCAGCAAGGCCTGTTTTTTCATGGGGTAGGAGCTGCATATTGATTACTTACACTGCAGCATGGCATAGCAAGTAAGAGAGGCTTGGCAAGTTTTTTTGTTTGTTTGGGGTTTTTTAACACTTCAGGAGTTTTCTCTGTGTGCCCTGGATTTACTTCATTACTTGCAGACATCTGACACTTATGATCAAGGCAGCAAGGAGATTTTAGGGCTTGAACAGCTGAAGTGCAAATGGTTTTTGACAGAAAGTTGAAATAACCGAAGTCACCAGAACTACTGGAGAAAAGGAGTGTCTAAAAAACACGTTCCCACTCTGTACCAGCCATCCCTCCAATCCTCAGGGATAGAGCAGCTGAAGCAAAGATGCTGTGAGGAAGCCCCCCCACCTGTTCCCCTCACACTCATACCACAATGATGGCAATTCTTCCTCCAACGTCCCCAACCACAGTTATTGGCGGTTTCTCCTTGGCCATCATCACTAAAGAAAAAGGGAAAAAAAGAGTCCAGGTGAGTCAGGCTTGAGTCAAACCCCAACAGTTCCACCACACAAGAGGCTGAATCATTAAACATCTTACAGTGATGCAGACACAGATGCTTTACATGATCCTGACACCCACCTAAGTGAGAAACCCTCATTTAACCATCATTTTTCTCCTCTAATAAACAGCACTGCTGCATAAAGAGGAAATTCTGTTTCTGTGGGGATTTTGTACTGACCTCAGAAACAGAAAGCAACTCCAACTCTAACAGACCCCTGTGCAAGGAGAGTTACAAACCAGCACCTGGTTTATGGACAGTATCAGTGACCTGCTCTGTGCTCCAGCACAGGACTTGAAAAAGGGCCCATTCCATAACTGGGAACAACAAATGGGCTTTTCCAAGTAGCACCTCTCAAAGGGCAGGTGCTTTACAAGGGGCAACTTTTCACCTCTTGGACTCAGTAAATCATCTGTAGGATCAGAGACTTGCACTGCAGCTCTTTTGCTTTCTCCCATCACCAAACACAGAGGGGTCTTTGAGAGGGTGTAAGAACCTTAATACCACCTGCTCAGGCAAAAAAAGCTTAAGGAAGTTTGCAGAAGCAAATTTGCTGATTATATTTTAAGTGGATTAATGGAAAGAGTAGGACAAAATCCAGTTGAAACTCAGTTCAACAAGGTCAGTGCAACCAGCAATGGGATCAAAGGATACACTGACAAGCTGTGCTACCTGGTACACAGTGAAGAGATGTACTGGGAAATAAGGTTCCATTTCCTCCTGACACTATTTTTGCACTGACAGGATTCATGCAAAACCACATCCTGCCAAAATTCCAGCAGCATCATAAAAATACCAGAGATCTGAACTAAGATGCATTGAGAGTGTCCAGATGTAACACAGCCTTCAGACTCACACCAAACAGCAACCAACCTCCAGTACAGGCCAGGGACTTGCTGTCCATCTGCCAAACCTCTCACTTGTCATGGGGTGCTGATACAAAAACTTCCAGCATGGAAAGGACACTGTGGTGGGCAGACATGTGTCAGTAGGTGACAATCTGGGCTGATCTAACCACTGAAGCCAAGAGGAACCTCCAGCATTTTGTAACACTTACCTGGCACACCTCCACATCCCACACCCCTATTTTGTACTCTCCACAGTGAGTGCAAAGTGTCCTACCAAGGCATTTGGTGCCCCCCCCTTTTGTAAGCTCAGGTCTTGGCAGGATTCTGGCCATGAGGCTTCTCAAGTGCCTCAAGGATTTCAGACACAGCAAGCTGCTTCTCTTTTAGGATGATCCACTTCAATGAAATACCTGAGCAGCAGGAGAACACAAGCCATTGCCCACCAAAAAGCCTGTCTGAATACTGTTCTTGCTCTCCTCACCAAAAAAGTCTTACACTAAACTCCCCATCCTGCACAGCAGGATGATCCAGTACTATTCCCATATCTCATCAGGGCCCAGGAATGCTTAGAGTGCAAGCACAGGTGGGTGAATGAGTCACACTGAGGGATATGATGAAAGCAATTACAAGGACCACAACTTTGAAGATTCTTGTGTAGAGCTGTTCTTCACATCCACGATCTACTCCACAGGCTGGATTTCCATAAACCTACCAAAACTGTATAAAAGGTGTCCAGTAATTCTGTTTTGCCCAAAGTCCCATCACTCATTGCCAGGTTTTGCAGTTAGAGCCAGAGCCACCTTGGACTGAAGAGTTAATCAACAGCTCCTCGTGGCACAGATTCCCCAGCCTCCCTTGCATGGTTATTTCTGAGTCTCCTATCAAATGCAAAATCATGTCTAAATCCTGAAGGAAAAATATTCTTAGGAGAAGGAAGATTATTTGTAATAAACGAAGATTAAGCACCACAAGAGATAAGCAGATCATAAATTTCAGTTACAGGCACTACTGACCTGCTTAGATTAGTTATGAATTTACTATCTAGTCTGGACAGCAATAGAGCTCCTGGTGGGAGCTGTGGAGTATCAAAAGGATTCCACCTGGCTGCCATCCCAGCCTCCCTGTGTATCCACTGATGAGTGCCATCTCTCTTTACAACAGCCAGGTCAGGGGAAACTTTTCTACACAAATGGTGAACAGGCCTGGGGAGCTGAAATTCAGCACTATTTTACTCACAGAGATAAGGAGTCTCAGCAAATCAGTATCCTTCTACTCCATGAAGGAAGCAGACACATTCCTTGCTATGCTTAAAGGCTAACATGGCAACCAGCAACATTAGCAGTGCTTTGCATCTCTGTCTGTTTTTTTAAAAGCTGTATTTCAATTTTGGTTTATTTTTAAAGAATGGTAGGCAACGTGTCGACCTACCCGGATCTTAAAGAGATGTTCTCCCTTTTCCTTGTTCAATATTCTCTGCAAAAAAAAGAAAAAAAAAAATTGCAAGCCAAAGATCTACCCACAACCACATCAAATCTTAACTGCTCCAAGGGGATGAGAGTCTACACAAGGGTTAGTGCAGCCAGTGTCTTCTTCAAAATCTTTGGACATGTCAAGATGTGCAAGTCAGAACTGCTAGGAGGAGGTGCCTTGAAAAATGATTCAAATAATAAAGAATATTTTCCTCCCAGACACAAACCCTCTATGTTTGTAGACATAAGAGGGTAACAGGAATAAACCATGGTGGTACTTTTGCCTGGTGTAACCTCTTGGATCATGTACAAGTTTGGGTTAAAGAGTTGCTGACGTTTTCTGGAGAGGAAGAAAAGATGCTTGTGGTATCTGTAGCTTCTGAGGGGGAAAAATAAAGGAGAAAAAAAAAACTAGACCAACCACCATATTTTATAAAACAAGAATATCAAAGAACACTTTCATCCAGATGTGCATAATATACACCAAAGTACCACATGTTAAAGGCAGGATCACTGGCACTAAAAAAAAGAACATTCCCAGGTGTGTAAACATCTTGCTTTAATTAAGTGGTCAAAAACGGGTTAAGAAACACAAAAATAAATCCTGTTTGGAGCTGACAGTGCGAATTAAAGTGACAATCACCGAGAAATATAACGCTGCATTTACAACAGAGCCTGGGAGCAAAAGGCTGCTCAAGAATGAACTGTTTTGTGTAGAGATAACCTTGGAAGGACAGAAAACATCCCTGTGCCCAGCCTAAACACAGGCAAGATGGGGGTAGGGAAGTAAGAACAGACCTCTGGTCACTCCAGTTTTTCCCCCAAACTCCCTTTGTGCAGTTTGCTGGGCTCTGGGATTCAAGCAGACCATTATCTCTGTATAAAGTACTGAATTCCACAGCCACTGAAACGATTTAACAGATGGTGCTCCACTCTTTTTCTCGAGGAAACATGCAAAGAGTCCCCATGCATTCGTTAAGGCACAGCCCCGAGCCAGCTGCGAGCTCTGAGACACAAAAGCACACAATCAAAGGGAATAACCTTGGAGTGACATCCTGTCTCCAAGGCTCTGATTTCAGGGGCTGCAGCGATGTGGGCTCTTGCTGCCGCTCTAGCGCAGCATTTTAAGCGCAATTAGAAGCACCTCCGGCATTTTTCTGTTGTGGCTCCCTACGAATCAGAACAGCACATCAGGCCACACTCTCAGGACAATAAATAAGCCATTACACTGCCTAGCACTCATTAATTAGAGGCACATGATCCCTGCTAGAACAGGGGGAGAAGGTGCATGCCAGGACGCAGGAGCGCGGCCAATTCACCGGGAAGCCCATGGAGAATGGCACAAAGCAGGAGCCATCGCTGTGGGGCTCTGGGGCTGCTCCCAGACACAGGTGTCACCTCTCTCCTGGCTCTAACACAACTGCCTGGAGCTGCAGTTGCCAAGTCTGGGATGTTCCACACTGATCTGGTTGTAGCCCAGAGTGGGATGCTCCATGAGAAGTCTCAGCCACTCCCCAGGAACGGCCCCAGCCTTCTCCCTGCCAGGCCCAGTTTTGGTTGCTGAGCCAGGCAGACTCACAGACCGCTTCTGTTTTGGCAGTCGGAGGGTTTGGGGACAGTTTTGGTGTCAGGAACATCGAGTTCTGAGCAGCAGCACGTGTCTGACCTTCCACAACCAACCACACAGCTGAACCCTGCTACACTCTGCCCTCAGAGCTTTGGCCACCAGGAAGGGAGAGCTGAATGAGGGTTTGGAATTATGTGACATTTGAAGTGGGAAGATGCTTTTCAAATGACTGAATTGGACAAGAAACAAGGCACAGCAGAGAGGGTCAACACAGACACTTGCAGCATCGCCACCCCAGCTGCACTTTCACCTCTGTCTGGCAGAGACTGTGACACAACCAGAATGCACAGACTGCTTTTAGACAGGGATAACCTTAAAATTCTACACCTCCAGAACCCTGATCACTTAAAACCAGGTATCTCTCAGGTTAGAAAACTGCAGAAAAAAGCAATTTCTACTCAGAGTTTTGGACAAGTTTGCCCCACAATCCATCCCATGACAGAGAGCTGCCAAGCCTCAGCTTGACTGTTTTACACAGTGCCTTAGGCATGCTGGGAGGTAAGGTCATTGGTCAAGTGCTGAGTTTGTGCAGCAGAAGATAAAATAAGAAAGTGGTGATACACAGCAAATTAGTTCATGTTTGGATAGCTGAGGACTGAAAACAGTTTTCCACTGGATTTGTAACTGAACTGGACAAGGGCACATTTCTGTATGAACAACCATTTACAGGGCTCTCCAGCAGCACAACCTTCCACAGCTGAGCTTCTCTGAAGTGACATGGCTGGAAATAAAAATACAATCACATCAATTCCTCTGCAGCAGACGAATGTCAGCTACTGATATTCCAGAGGACAGCATCCTCCAGAATAGGAGGGGAAGGAGAAAGTGAAGAATAACTTTGCAAATAAATTCCTGCTTTCTTGGACAGGCATGAAAAAAAATCCCTAGTCAGAAGGAGAAAAAGAAAGTCCCAAACTTCATTGCCAAACCCCACCTGCCCCCCAAGGCCCAAGAGGAGTTTCACCAGCAACAAAAGCACTGTTTAACTGATTGTATTCCAGTGAGACAACTGGGGTGACGTAAAATGCCTGCAAGTCTTACTTGCCTCTTCTCCACAAGCTGCCCATAAAACTGGTTGGATGTTCTCCCTGAATTTCCAAAGATTAGATGATTATCAGTAGCCCAAACCACTGCTGGTGTTGCCACACGCAGCAGCACACAGCCTTTCCCACGGGCACTTCTCAGCCACCTTCCTGCTCCCAATTTCTGTCCTACCACCACCTGCCTAGAAAGCTAAATCCTCCCAAAAGAGAGCTGGGTTTTGATTGTACTGCTGTTATTTGACTGCTGCAGGAATACAAGCAATCCTGAGGAAGGCACTTCCCACAATACAAGTTTCCTCTTTTTCTTTTGCTCTCTGCTCCCAAATCAATGGCAGGAGCTCCGGAAGCAGGTCAACAATGCTCTTGGAGAACTATTCACCCCAGCCACATAAATCTCAAAACACTGTCAAAACAGACATTGCACTATGATCACCTGGGTGCCAAGGTGAAGAAGATTTCCAGTAACAATGGCTGCAGAGAAGGGAAGACAAAGAGCCTCCCCTCCCCAATGGAGCCATCAGCCTGTCTCGGTGGTTGTTATCTCATTACTTACACTTTCACATCTCCCTTGTTTCATCAGCTTAATGAATTCTATTGCTGAACACTGTAAAAGCACCACCTGTACCAGAGGCTTGTCAGTCTAACACTATGGAGCAGGCACAGCCAAGGAGAAAATACTGATGCCTCTGCATGGCCACAAGGAGTTAAACAAAAACCTTCCCCTGTGACTTCCCCCACAACTCACTTATATCAACCTTTCCATGAAAAAAACTCCACTGGCCTAACTGCCTTTAGGTTGGTTACACCCACACAGATAAACCAACAGAAATTTCCCACCAAACACTTGGGTTTTTTTTCCCCCAAAGGTAAGCACAGAAACTTGATCTTACATGGCAGCTCCAGGCCAGGATGCACAGTTGCATTTTTGAGCATGGGAGGGGAGTGACGCCCGTCGTCCATGTCCTGCTCTGTGCACTGAGCCTCTCCATGGATCACTGCCAGCCCCAGGCGCAGCCTCTCGGCGTAAGACTGAGCCCTGCAAGACAAAAACAGCCCCTCAGGAAGGTGCTGGGCTGGTGCAGCTTCACAGCCCGCTACAGCAAGTCTCCCCCAGGCCAGCAGCAAGCAAAAGCTGCACCTCTGTGGCTGTTTCACTGCAGGAAAGCTCACTGGAAGTGACTCTTCATTCCTCATTAATATCCCAAAGCCCACTCCACCCCTTGGCTCCACCACGGGCTCTCCTGTGTTCCTCCACGTGTGAAATGCTTTCTGAGATGGTCAGGCACTGCTGAAACTCTGGCAGCAAGTCTGACCCCAGGTGAACCATTTCAGTGAGACCACCAGAGTTTATTCCCATGGGGGTGGGAATATGAAGTTCAGCTGCCTACCTGCACCACATCCATCCCATTTCCAGCCACAAAGGAATTATGTCCAGATTGTCAATCCATCTGCCACCCTCCCATACTTTCCCTGGTGTATTTTCCACCACCCTCAGGTATTTTCCAATTAAATTTTAACCAGCTAGCAAAGCATCCATTTACCTTTTAGCAGCACCAGGAGATTTGGCTACAATAACTGCATTTCTGTAATCTGGAATCTGGATGTGATAAAAAGTCAATTAATTAAAAAAAGACTTTTTTGCCAGGGAGTAACTGGTTTGACATATGGCTTAATAATTTCACCCATCCTCCCCCCCAGAACCAAATTTTCATTCTGTGACAAGAAACTAGAGAGGCAACTGCACTTGCTTCCAACACCAGTATTTGTGTATTCTGCAAAGGTGGGAATGTTCACCATGCTTAACCCTCCCCATGTGGGGAAGCCTTGCTCTCACCATGTGGGAACAGATCATCATCTTCTGCACATGGAGAATAAAACCTCCGTGGCCTGCTCCCAGCCCTGCTGTGCTCAGCACTCCTACACTCAGCCCAAGACTAAGTCTATCAATAATTCAGAGCAGTCAGAGATCCAGCACAGCACAAAGGGAGGGGGGGAAGCAGTCTAACAGGATTTCAGAGGTGATTAGAGGCAGGAGCACTAGTAGCATCTCTCAAATGACACTAACTCCACAGAGAGCAAGCTCCTCTCCTGCTCGAGCTGCAGTTCAGTTTCTATCCAATCAGAGAAGTGTAACATCTTTCCATGAAACATGCAATAAGTACCCCCTGAGAAAGAATTCATTAACAGGATTGACCTAGACTGACACCACCACCTCTACTGAAGCAGAGGCCCAATGCTGCCATCACATTAAACTGAGTTCAGACAAGTTGATATACATAGAACTAGAGTAACCTCACTTCTTCTTGTATATACTGAAGCAAGAAAGGGGATGCTCTCAGGTTGTCTACTGGAAAGCTGAAGAAGCCTTGGATTTCTTTTTGATGAAGGTCCATAGTGATAATGTGTGTTAAACCTAAGGGGGGAAAAAAAAGACAACAATTTATTGAAAATATTCCCATGTGGCTGGAGCTCCTTCAACACCTCCATTTTCCAGACTGTTTTAACTGTTACTCAGACTATTATGCCATGTCATAAAATAATCATAAACAGATTAACACAGAAAGTTCTACAGACATAATGAGGAACAGGCATGTGATGCCACAGCACTGGGCTGACCCTGTATTTCACTATAACATTTCTAGGCCACTTCCCCAGGTGCAAGTTACAAAGAAACCCAAGAAAGCTGAAGAAAATTAATTCCCCCAGTGTGGCTCAAGATCTCAGCAACACATCCCCACATCAAACAGGAGAATGGAGGGACAGATGACCTCTGGGATGCCCAGCAGCACCCAGCCTGCCATGCTGCTGCTCCCTGGGACACTCACCTGCCTTGGCAAGCATTGAGGCCAGCAGCTTGCAGACTATGGAGCCCCTCTTCCTCATTTTGCTCTGTTTGCTGTAGGGGAAGTAGGGGATGACCCCAATGATGTTCCTGGCACAGGAAGTCTTCAGTGCATAGGCCATGATCAGCAGCTCCATGACAGCAGTATTCACATCTCTAGGAGATTTGAACACAATTCCAAATATCAGCAGGTGTTTTTCCAATGTAACTCCTTTTCCATTTAAGCCCAGACCACCCCTCTCCAAAATTTCACACAAATAATGCTCCATCACAGGCTAATGTATGCCAGACCCAGACTGCAGCCATACAGCTCCTTCCACCATGCCACAACAAATTACAATCAACTCTTACACGTACAGGACACAACACTGGCACTCAAGAGCTGTGCACTGGAATTTGATTTTATATTCTAACATGAGGTGTATGATGATTTCCCTCCATCTTCTGACAAAAAAAGGCTTTGTATAGAATTTAGTTTGGAACAAATGTCACTTGGATACAGTGTAATTTGAAATAATTTTTTTTTTTAAAGAAGCAGCACACATGCAGCCAACACAACTTCATCCACATTGTATTTCTTAGGCTATTTTCCTCTTTAACAGTGTAAGGCAGGTTATTTTTTTCTGCCTTAAGAAATACAGCAATTGGAGCAGTACAAACCCCAGACATAGCACTGTGGTGGAGGTCAGCATCTCCACACTCTTTAGTGTATCTGGAGGTGGAAGGAACAACAGCACAGGAAATGCTAAAGGACTGTTTCTTGAAAGAAAAAAACACCAAACAAAAAAGTAACACAGGTAGAGGAACCATGGAATATGCTGAGTTTGAAGGGCTCCATCAGGATCATGAGTACAATTCCTGGTCCTGCACAGGACACCTCAACAATCCCATTTTGACTCAGAGTGTTACCCAAATGCTCCTTGAGCTCAGACAGGTTTGGTGCTGTGACCACTTCCCTGGGGAGCCTGCTCCAGTACTCAACCACCCTCTGGGTGAAAAACCTTTTCCTGATATCAACCTAAACCTCCTCTGACTCAGCTTCATGCTGTTTCCTTGAGTCCTGCCACTGGTCATGAGACTGGAATATCCCATTTACAGTTTGCTCCCCCACAATGACTGCAGTGGCCCAGGAGGAGTGTATTATCCTGCATTTTAATTAATTTTGGGATAGGGAAAAAAAGCTAAGCCCTTAGTTCCCCTTTAGTTCCTAAGACCAACACCAAGAGACACTGTGTGCATCACCACAGACTGACAAAAGAACTTTTGGGAAGGGAAGAGCACGTGCTTCAGATGGCAGGACCATGCTGTTTGTAACACAGACCCTCCTGCCTGGGGGTTTGCAGCATGGAGAGCTCCCAGTGACCCACCACATCCCCAGCCTGGCCAGGAGGGCAGTGCTGGAGTGGCTCAGCTGTGCAGCCCGTGGTGACAGGGCAGGGGCTGCCTGGGCCATCTCTCCACACAGCAGCACAGGAGTAAACAGAGCAGCCTAAAGCTCTGCACAGCTTTCTGGATGTTACCCAGACATTGCTCAGGCCCTGAGACAGCCACTAGAGACATGACCCAAGACAAACCTCTGACCATTTCCATTTCCCCACTGCTCTCCCTTCCTCTGGAAATTAACCTCCACTTGTGCCTCTTCTTTTGTGAGGCTCTGGGTCTCTGCTGGCCCCGTCAGGCCGTGCACACAATGCCATTTACACACACAAGAAAGCTTTGTTGGCTCTGGAGCACCCAGCCAAGAATTACATAAAACACAGCCCCCTGCCACACAGGACAACGAGCAAACAAAGAACTGTTTCTTCCCTTTGGTGATTTAGCTGTGCCAGTGGGGCTGTGAGAGAAGAAAAAGATGCTACTATCAGTGTCATATAAAAACAAAGTGGTCAAACTGAAGCCTATTTAAGGCTCATCTGAGAAACTTAGTACTTTTCATCATTATTTTTCAAATTACACTTTGAAAATACATGCACATTCACATGGAAAGCAGGTTGAGAACAAGACTGGGACTTCAAAAGGCACCAGCAGTTGTGGTGCTGCTGCAGGACACCAGTGGCCATGCTGATGGAGGAGTTATTCAAGGAGGGTACTTCTCCCAGTATGCAAGCAGGATCCCAAGCTGGGCTTGGGGAAGCTCTGGCAGACCAGCTGGCACAGGCACTAGGCAGAGGTGGGTGTGTCTGTCCTTCCAGCAGAGCCCAGGGTGGGAGGGCTGAGATGGCTTCAGGCTGAGCCATCACTGATCTGCTCCTCTGCAAGGGGCACAGACCCCAACCAAGGGCACCAGCTGGAGAAAATGACATTGGTGCAGGAATCCCAGCCCCAGCATCTCCAAACAGGTACCCAAGAGAGCATCCCAGGCTCCTTGGTGCCCTCCCCATCCCTGGCCCAGAAGCCGTGCTCAGTCAGTTACTGCTGGGAGGGCTGAGCCAAGACCTCACACAGGGGCTGGCAGCTCATTACCAGGACACTCAGAGAGGCTCAGCTATCCCACACATCCCTCCTTACCACCCCAGAGCCTCCCCTGCTGCTCCTTATCTCTGCAGGGGCCACCCCTGCTCTGGAGGCTCAGCAAACACCTTATGTGACACTGTCCAGGGACTCTGCAACAATCAGCACCAACACTCAGCACTAAAAGGCTCCTTCTGCCTTCAGAGTATCACAAAATCACCAACTCGTTTGTTTTTCTACCACCTAAACATCAGCTATTTGATTTCCCTTCACACAAATGCTAGTCACGCACCAGTCTTGGATGGTAACTGTCCTTGTCACCTTTTTTTTTGGTTGTGCTACAGCTTTTACGACAGAGAGCCTGTATCTTGTTCTCTCTGTGCATTTAAGATGCAAACTGAATTCACACTGCAGCATAACAAGCTTGTTTCCCTCTCCACTAACAAGTCCTAACATTTTCTTTGCAAACCACTACTGACTGTAGAAATCCTATTCCTAAGTTATTCCACACAGTTGTTGTTTTCACTGTCCTGAAAAGCTCCCTGAAAACCCACTGCAAAACTGAGATGTCCTTGAACCTGTTCTCTCTAGCAATGCAGCAAGGCACAGCTGCAGTTTTAGGAATGAAAGATGATTTGGCTGCACAACACTGGCTCCTCACCTGGAGGGCCTTGAACATTCTGGCTAAAAAAGATCCATTTCTTGGCCCAAAACACTGAATTCAGTTAATGGAAAAACAAGGGGATCAACAAGTTAAAACCAAAGGGGAGGTTTTCCCCTCCCAAAACCGTTCCTGTCCCTAATGCTCTGAGTTAGCTCTCTCTGAACACTTGATCTGTTTCATGTTTACACAGCTCTCAGTTACAAGTTATTTCAGAGAACTCCTTCACAAGGGACAACAGAATGGCACCATTCACCCGAAACATAATCCTACAGCAGGAGGTTTTCATCTTGCAGAGATTTAGTTGCTCCCTGAGGGAGGAAACACTTGGGGCATGTCTCTGGAGAGAGATGAGCCCCAGGAAAATGCTTCTGCCTGCAAGAGGAATTCCAGAAGTGAGTAAGCTGGTCTAGTAGTCCTACTGATTTCTTTACAACGGGCCAAGCACAGAGGAAATGAACTTGAAATCTCAGTGGGTTCTATTTCTTTGGCAAGCAAGGAAAAATCCTGTGTCCATGCAATTCTGCTTCTTTTGAGCTATAATTGAGCTCTGCTAACTTATTACTTCTTGTGATCTCCAAAATCTGAGCAGAATTTGGTAACTTGGAAAAAGCTATCAGAACAGCTATCCTTGTTTTGTTAATATCAACACCTCATCTCTGAAAACAGCACCTCCCCTACTCACAGTAGGTTGGTTTGCAGTTATCATTTATTTGCAGGCTCCTTTCCCATCATCCTAGTGCTGTCCCATTACTCTCCCTGAGCCAGCAAGGAGCAAGGTTCCTGGGGTTACAGATGGTTTTCTAGCCCCCTGCTTACTTGCAGCACTTCTCTTACTACAAGCCTAGAACAGCCCAAAATAAAACCCAAAAAGGCCCACCATCATCAAGAACTGTAAAAGTACAGGAGGGAGGCTATGGGGCTTCCACCTGAGCTCAGTTTCACATCACTGTAGCAAAAGGGGAAGAGTGATCCAGCCTGCAATGAAAGGAGCAGCTGCTGTTTGATGCTGGCTCTGTTGCTTGGTGGTTGGGAGACAGAGGAAATCACCCACCCTGGCATGGAAATGCCAGTCAGAAATCACCCAACAGCTGAGCCTGAAAGGCCACCAACACACAGACCAGGGATGGCTCAGTGGAAACCATCAGTCACTCCTGTTCCTGCCTCAAGTGACACACTCCAGCTATTTGATGGGAAGCACCTCAGTGTTGCAATCAATCCCCTGGGAATGTTAACAGCTTAACACCACGTGAGGCCTTAGATCTAAGTCAGAGCAGTGACAACACTGCATAAGTTCCACTGGTTATTGTGGTGGTTTACAGTCAGCAAATCACTGAACCATCTGCTGATCCATCAAAGCCCATCCCAGGTGCAAAACTGAACCACAAGTGCCTCACCTGGGGATTGTCTGTATGATGAAGATATCCTGTCCACGGACAGACTCTTTTATTTCAACTCTCGTTTCTGAAAAGGATGGAAAACAGAGTCAGGTTTTTTCCCCAAACATCAGGTTGACAGTGACAACACACCATGTCATGGCAGCAACCTTGCCCCCTGGTCAGGGCAAATGAGGATTTGCTCCTCTGCCCTTTGTGCACACACATATGCAGATGAGCCAAGTGGATTTTCCAAAGACTGAACCTGGGTAGAGCTGGCATGACATACCAGTGAGTTAGCTGTATTTACAAAGCAAAAGCAGACTGAACAGCTGTTTTTTTACAGAATTTAGAATTTTAAACTTTAGAAGACAGTTTCCTAACTCTCAATGAGAAGTCCTTTACACACTTCCATGGAATGCCGAGAGCTGTCAACAGCACATTCATTAGTGAGCAATTAACCACCCAAGGCAGAACAACCTTCACTACTTCCAAGAAGGTAACTCAGCACTTTTTGCACTTTGCTCTTTCACAGCTTACCATGGGATCAGCTCCATGCTGGCTGGAGAGCTCAAAGCAACACCAGCAGCACCGAGTTCAGAGCAAGAACTCCCCAGTTTCACTATCAAGGTCAAGACATTTCAACACTGACACAGGCTGGAAGTCTGGGTCTCTGCAGAGCACCAATCCTACAGTCCCTGACTCAAATGGGAAAGCTGAGCCCCAAGCAGCTCTGCAAAGCCAAAGAAATGACTCCAGGTTTCCCAAGGTGCCTGCCTCAGCCACTCATTTCCCACACAGTCATGAGCTAGAGGGCAGGGGTAAGGAGAAGGAGAGAAACAGCTCCTCAGCTGTGGAATTCCAAGTCTAATTGCCCTGCCCTGGCAGTAACCCTACAGGACTCTGCTGGGAGCACACGGATTTGCTGTGCAGCAACGAAAAACGACTTCAGACCTTGTAGCAAGCAACCTGATTTAAAACCAGCCCCAAAGGGCAGCGAGCTCTCCTGGGCAGGAATGCACCAGCCAGCCCAACCATAACCACAGCAGCTCTCCCACTGGGAGGCCCATTCGGGCTGTAACAGCAGCAGCACCACCACAAACCCTCCCACCCCTTCCTCTAACCTGGAGCAGCTCTCTGGTCCTAATCTCTCTTGCAAACAAGGTAACAGAGGTCTGGAACCAGTGAATTACTCTTGGCCACAGAACTCTGCTGGCCAACATCCTTGTGTTCTAGCCCAGCATCTGAAAATGGACACTTGCAGAGTGTTAACCTCCTTAAAAACAAAAGCAACCTCCAGGAGTCGTTTTCCCCAGCACAGCCACGAATTTGCCCTTTTAAAAGCAAGGGCAGCTGTAAATTCTGTGTGGCAGGGAAGGGCTGAAAGAAAGTGATAATTTAAAGGTTCACAAGGCAGACATTGAAAAAGCAGGGCATTACTTTTAAACATGGAGATGTTTTGTTCAGCATAGGAGCATAAAAGATTTGGCAGCAGCTAAAACCTGAGGCAGGACTCCAGAGGAGAGTTTGCAGGGAAGCAAACAAACAAGATAACCAGGGAAAACAAGGACCACATTTAATTGCCTCGTCCAAGGTCAGCCATGGAGGTTTAACCCTGCCAGGAGCAGCAGCAACACCACAGCTGAATCACTGCACTTCTCAGGCAGGTCTGGCCAATGGAGTTACCCAGCATTTCTAAGATCACTTCAAAATAATTGCAAACAGTAGAGATTTCTCTTACCTCCATTGGTTTCCTGGTACACCACAGATTTCCCCAGCTCAGCCCCGAGACGCCTGGAAAGAAAAAAAAGGATTTTAGAAATGGAGGAAGGCAGCAGTCTGTGCTGCAAAGCAGGGACTGGACCACGTTACACAGCCCCAAAACACTGCCCAAGAGGGAGCTGAGTGAGGCAGCCAGGCTGCAGAGCTGCATCATCCCCTTCTCTGGGGCTCTCCTTCCCTCTGCTGTCCCTGAGGGGGCCCTGGGACACAGCACTGTGCAGCAGGTCACTGCTGTACCCAAAGCCTCTGTGACTGACCACAGGCTGTGACTCCTGATGGCCAAGGACACCTTGGCAGGCTGTGCAATGCCCCCTTGGGCAGCTCTGACATGCAGCTAGGGTTGAATGATTTACTCAGACTCAATTAATGGCACCTGAGTCACTTCTTTTTACTCCCACCTCTTTTCCTTTTTTTTCTCCTTGAACCTTCCTTCTGAAATAACTCAAATGATTCATGAGATTTGAACTTTTTTTTTATTTTTTTTTTCAAATTACTCCTTCCTTTTCTCAAATATCAAATCTATAACATGCATCACAACTAAGATTAGTCACCCTCCTTTTCTTTTTAATTTCTTCCTTACAAAACCAAGACTCACTTTGAAGAGCATTTTAAAAGGCTCCAAAATGCAGACTTTTCCCTCAGGTGACACTTCAGAATTTAACTGTATTGACAAGTAATCCATTAGTAAGTACTTAAAGGCATTTGTGCTTTTACCCAGAGCCTCAGATGTGAGACCCTGCAGCAGTGAGATGCTTGGGCCAAGTGAGATGGAGCCAGGACAATTCCCTCCTGTCCCAGGATCTGCTCTGTGGCCATGGCCACACAATGCATTAGGAAAATTTATGCCTGAAAAATACCTTTGTTCACCATGCTGGTTATGGCAGCGGTTTCCTGTCTGCACTTGTACTGTATTTACTTGGATATGTGCCAAAATTCTGCAGATCAGGACTAAAGCTAAATAGAAGAGTCCATATCTTCTGCTGGTTTTCTTTCTGGTCTACAGCCTCCAGCAGTCGGTCTCACTCCACTTACCTTACCCTCTTACCTCATCCTTACACTCTTAACTCGGCCTTGCACTTCTGAAAGCACAGATCTTTGTGACAACTGAAGTGAAAGAGCAACACAGCCTGACCCTGGCATGCTTCTGTCCCATCAGCAACTGCTGGGCTCAGCTGGGAGCCAAAGCTGGAGGTCCCAGCTAGAGGCTGGCCTGGAGAGTGTGCCTGGGACAGCTGAGATAACAGACACTCGGATGCCATGGGATGTGTTTGCTTAGCTGGCTCCTAAGCACGTCTCTGGCACGAACACCCTCCCCACAGAGTGTCTGGCAGCACGTTTTGCAATGGCTGGGCTGGTGACTAAAGTGTCACCTCGAGAGCTGGACGTGCCAGACTGTCACCAGCCCTGCTCGGGTACCAAGTGCAGCATCACCCTGCAGCCCAGGCCAGACAAGCCTCACAAATCTCTAACTGGGCTCCTCTCAGCCCAGCTGGGTTAAAACTTGCAGCTGCAATGCAAAGGCATCCTCAGTACCTTCAGTGTCTTCAAAAAAAGAGCTGGCAACTGGTCAAGTAAAAACAATCCTGGGCACCTCAGGGATAGACAGACACCAGAGGTGAGTTCTGCAGGTGGGATCTTGATGTTCTGATGAGGACAGTTTGGAATTTGCAACCACCAAGCTTAGTCCTAATCACTGCTAAGGCAGCCAAGTCCAAACAAGCTCAGAAACATACACACACATCCACCCACCCCAGAGCAGAGTGTGGTGGGAAATGTTTAATGACTCACACTTGTTCCTCCACAACTGCATAGCAAGTCTTGCAAGTTCCCCTTGGAGGCACGTGTGCCCTTACTTCACTGCAGACAGCACAGTCCTACCCCAGCACTGGGGAAAAAAAAAAAACCCATTGGAGAGACTGTGCAAGTGCTCTAAGTCAGCCCTGAACCTCATGGCAGGAAGGAAAGATTCAAAACCAGTCCAGTCAGACTCATCTCAGCAAAACACCCCTGGGAAGGTGGCACTGTCAGTGCTAAGTGGGGGCAAACAAAACCATATTTGTGGTGCTCAAGGGGAAATGTTCTCATGTTGTACTAGGGGAGGTTTAGATTGGATGTTAAGAAACATTTCTTCCCTGAAATGTTTTGGGAACATTTGGAACACGCTGCCCAGAGAAGTGGTGGAGTCACCATCCTTGGAGGGATTTAAAAGACATGCAGATGTGGCACTTGGGGATGTGGTTTCGTGGTGGCTTTGGCAGAGCTGGGTTAACAGCTGTGCTCAGTCTTCAAGGTCTTTTCCAACTTCATGATTCCATGATGTAGCCAGCAGAAACCAGAGCCCAGGGCTCTCCTACTCACCACACAGCAGCAATGCAGTTTGTGTGCTGCTGAAACAAGAAATCTGAAGTGCAAGTTTGTTCCCTTACAGCAAGAGGGACACTAGAACAGCCTGGCTTGGGGCACTAAAACAGCTTAGTTGTCTAACCTGGGGGCAGGGAGCAGCAGAAGAGACAGGACACAGATGCCAACTTAGAGGAATGAGCGCCTCTGGTCAGACAATAAATCCCAGCTCTGTTCCAACTATTGACTGCAAGTAAACAAGAGCAGAGGATACGAGATAAAACTGCCCATGAAAGTCCCAGATCAGCCCTGCCTGCAGCAATCCAGAGTCCCGGGAGCCACAGGCACAGCAGGATCCACAGGCAGCTCCCCCACAGCAGCTGAGGTATGTGCACCCCAGGGGCACACCTTGTACCAAATCCCTTCCTGGAGGCTTCGGTTAGACAAGGTATCAGCCAGGGAGAGAGTCTGATAAATCTTGACTGAGTCAAGGACAATAAAGAGAGGACTGTTGGTGCAACTCCTGCTGTACAGCACAAGATTCCAGAGGACTTTTATCAAAAGGGATATTTGCATGGAAGTCAAGGGCAGGGCACAGCCTTATTGACCACACAGCCTGGCGGCAGCCAGAGTTCAAAGATAAATTTCCCCTTCCTATTACCTCTCCCCTGTTTTCTTTTCCATCCCAACTCTTTTCCCTCAAAATCCTCTCCATCCCGAAGCTCCCAACTGGTTGTAGCTTTAGGGGATAGAGGAATTGAACAGACAGCAAGAACTGTTTTCATCCAGCTCCAGCACTAAGAGCATCATCACAGGAACCTGGGCTACCACAGTTACTGATCACTCATCTGCAGACACAGGCAGACCTGCCCTAGGACAGAGAAGGTGCCACTGCAGGTAACCCAGACCACACACCCAGCAGAGATAAAGCTGCTTCTGGGAAAAATAACACTTTAGGTCCTGCAGATAAATCACATCTCCAAGCAAAATGAGCTGCTATCCTCATAGCAGCTCCATCACTAAACCAACTCCTCTGGGGGATGACAGCATCTAAGAGAAAAAAACAAACCTCTTTATGGCTTTAAAAACCCCACTCAGAGCAATTGGCCAGTAAAAATTCCTATTGATCTGGAATCTCTGTAAACATTGCCCAGGAAGGATGATCTAACTTTCTGCAGTCTCAAAACATGCCAAGGGGATATTAAGCTGTGAATACAAAAGTGTTTATAAAACCTGTTTCAAATTCCCATCTAAATGCAAACAGCTCAGGAGTCACCTATAGTTTAATGAGGAAGTGACACACTGCAGTATTTTAGGAAACACTGTGAGCCTGTATCAGACTGCACTTTAAAATGCTCCACTGAAGACTGTCAAAAACCACTGTACCAGGCTCTCAGGACAAAGGGCAGCCAAAGAGACTCCACACTCAGCTGAATCAAATTCCAAGGGGCAAATGTACTCACAGTATTTTGTGCCATCAGAGCCTGTGTCAGTGGCA
The DNA here is from genome assembly GCA_013397395.1 of Sinosuthora webbiana. Lineage (NCBI taxonomy): Eukaryota > Metazoa > Chordata > Aves > Passeriformes > Sylviidae > Sinosuthora > Sinosuthora webbiana. Next base: position 527,145 of record VXBN01009950.1, on the reverse strand, counting down.
CTGAGAAGTGTCCTCAGCCCAGGCTGTGTTCCCTTCTCTGTGACCAGAATCCAAGACATTTGTCAGGTTACATCCACAGGGAGCTTCCGGCCAGCTCACAGCACAAACATTCGATTTGAAGAGAAATCTGCACACAAAGCTCTTAATGACAATATCTTATTTTGGCAATATCCTCTTCATTATAAACACTTTCCTTGGTGTCAGCTCTGCAAAGTCCCCACTCTCCCCACATCTACAGACTCCAGGAACCAGTGCAGACTCAGAAGAAGCTGGAGCAGAGGACAGAGGGTCTGTGCTGTGCCTGACTGTGGCCAAATCAAGCCACAGCCTGACTCTGAATTGCTTTCCAAACTTCAGCAAATCTTTAAATAAAGATCAGTCATGCTCCAGCCAGCACAATGGCAGCTCTGCAGTGCACTTCCTAATCCCCCAGTACAAGAAGAGCCAGGAAAGGGAAAGGGAATGGCAGCTTCCTGGATACAATCTGTTTAGATATCCTTAAAACTATCTGAGCTCTCCTTTGCCTCTCTCCATCCACCCAGCACGACTGGATATTTGAAGAAAAGTCCCTACTGCTCATCTGCCACTGGAATCATTTGTTCCAGCCACACCAACTACCAGCAAATACCAGGCAGATCTTCCTCTATTCCTACCAACCCACCCCTAGTAAAGGAACTTCCCCTAAAGCTGTGCTGGCCAGCACACAAAGCTCCACATGAGCCCAGCCTGCTCAGCCACGTTCTGTGCTCTACCTAAACTGCACAGAGATGCTCTCACTCCCCTCTGCCACCCTCTCACGTACTGGCAAGATGACCTAAAGAACCAAAAATCCTCCTTCAGCTGAAGGAGGCTGCTGCAAGTCCTCTGAATGCACTGTCTCCACCCAAAGCAGGGCTCACCTCCCACCCAGTCACAGAAACCACCACTCTGGGTTTGGTGTTGTCACCCAGCTCCCTGCAGCCAGAGGGCAGAACACAAATCCCCATGTTTTTCTGATTCCACGTTGTTTAGGGCTCATGGCAATGCTTTATCTTCACCAGCATTTTCCAGGCTGCAAACTGAGTGAATCTCTGGAATACTCACATCCACAGTTGGCAGTGAGACAGTATCACATCCCACATCACAGAGCTGCAGGAGCACTGGGGAGGCATTAGCAAGATTCAGTCACCAACCCCCTCCAAGCCAAACACATAAGCAGTGAGTAGAATGTAGTATTTGTACCTGCTGAGCCAAGCACTGCAGTCAGAGTGAGATCTGAATGCATCTGTTGGATTAAAGATCAAAAGGACTCCCTAGATCTCCCTCCCCCCAGCAGCACACAGGCCTATCAGGGGCCAGCACTGGTCACAGAAATTATCTTTCTCCCCTGAAAATGCAGCTGGTAATCAGGTGCCAAGTGTCCTAATTACAGCAAGAGTTTTCTTTCCATCATGGAAAGAATTTAAAATACAATAATCATCACTCTCAGTTTATAAGAGAAAAGTAAGTATGTGGGTTTATTTATGTTGCAGTGGTGCTGAATCTAAGAACATCTTCATTATTTCAAGTTTCACAAGGTCCTCATAATCCAGCACCATCTCCTCTCCCTGGCAGTCACTACTACCAGCTAAAGCTCTGAAAACCTAAAGTGAAAGTAAGACTGATCATTAGTCACTGTCCCATAACCAGAGAATGCTCAAGGGGAATCATGAAGATGAGAACTGTGCCAGAACATGATGCTCAGAGCCTGAAACAAAAGTAGCTCTGGAAGCTTTGCAGGAAAAAAATCAAGGAGATAAATCAGGTGCCTGAAAGCTGCTCAGTGCCACACTGCTCCTCTCCAGGCTTGAGATTTTAAAAAGGGTAAGTCAGAACTACTTAAGTAGAGATGTTAGGCTCATACCTACAGCTAAAGAACAGAGCCCAGATGGACAGGCATCTCAAGGTCCTAATATTGAGTGTTGTTTTAAAGTTCTTTTACTACTTTCACTCAAGGTCATAAAAAAACTTTAAAAAGAACGCACAATATTAGAGGACAGACTCACCCTTGTAAGATTGCTCCAACTCTATTTAAAGGTGCAACTGACCTCCCCAGCAAAGAACAGGCTGGGATGTGAGATGGGGGAAAGGCAGCAGCCACGCATCTTTTGCAATCTGAAAGAACAAGGGATGTGTTACAGATCAGTTGAGACAGCCCTTGAGCTCCTAAGGGAGGGCAGTGCAAAGCCACTGCACTAGATGCCAAAAATACCTTTAATTTTTTTTTTTATTGTGGGCAAATCCGTACTGTGAACAGGTTTTGCACCCACACCAAAGATAACTGTCCTGAAGTCTCAGTTAAGCAGCAGCTGTGTGTCACAGGGTTCACGCCACCACCAGAGCATCCAACATCCCACTGATGGCAGAGCCAAGAGAAAAACCCCACACCACCCCTACTAGAAATTTACTTGGTGAGAGATCAAGGAGGGAGCCAGGAGGTCATTCTGGATCCGGATCCTGCTTCTTTCCCCACCCAGAGCATCCCTGGGATAACATCAGCACATCATCCCAGCCGGCGCCGTGGCCCGGGGAAGCCTCTCCGTGTCTCTTCTCATTTCATCTTTAAAAAGAAGGGAGTTATTTTTAAGACAAAGAGCAAGGGAGAAGGGTTGCCTGTTTGCTCCTTCCAGTCCTGAGAACTCAGAACTCGTCCCCAGGGGAATTCTCTTGTGCTGTGTTGATGCAACAGGACAAGCCCTGTAAAACTCTGTCCCATCTGCTGCAGCAAAACTTACTTTTTTTTATAGACAGATACATTCGTTTCAGAGTTCAGTGAAGGGAAAGTGAAACAGAACTGACCAAATATAGCAAGAACACATAAGCAAAAAAAAAAAAAAAGCTTTCCACTCCAAACACAAGGATTCTCCTCCTAGCCTGACACTTAAAGAAGTCCATCACTATTATCCAACACACCTCCCAGCCAAACAGCCAAGTCAGCTCCGTGGAGATAATCTGTGCTAAGGATTGAACACTGTTTATTAAGCAAGCAGGACAAACAGCAAAGTGTTCTTGCAGTTTAAGGTGGCAGCACACCTGTACTTATAAGTCCTACTTCCAATTTAAGCAAACACCTGGAGATGGGAATGGGACAGCAGATGCCTAGCAAGGATAACTGGGGTGCTGTCAGCTGCAGCAGGCAAACAAACACTGAGACCCCTCGATTTTGGGAGCAGCTGCCTATGAACTGTAGCTGAGAAAGAGCCTAAAGAAAATCCAGATCCTGTTCTAAGATGACAGCCTGATACACAGATGTCCTTCTCAGAACAGTCCCTTTGGCTGGGACTGCCCCAGTTTGAACCAAACTCATTCAACCCCAAAGTTCAAGTGCTGGGGGAAACTCAGGGCTCTGTGCACCAAGAGCCCCACTTTGGAGGCAGCTGTCACACCCTTCACTCAGCAGGACCCAGCGCATCCGCCCGGGACAAGACAAGGTCAAACTCTGCCTAAACTGATGGGCTGAAGAAAACGGGGCAGACTTTTACCCTAAACCAAACAGCACAGGCTGCCCAGCTCTCCCAAATCCACTCTGGTCAGTGCCAGGTGCTGTGCAGAGCCGCTCATGCACACTCCCCTTGCCCCAGGCACCGAAGCTTTCGGGAAAACAAGGCCAGCAGCCCGAGAAAGTTTTGAGCATCTCCCAAAACTGCTAGAACCGCTTTTCTGAGGTTTGTGCAGGCAAGTTTCACCTCCCTTCTCCCCAGAAGTAACAGTTTTTCTGTAGCCCAGCCTTTCCAGCAGTGAAATGGACGTCAAAGGGAGAAAGCGGCGGGTCCGTTCCCATCGCTGGGGAAGATTCCCAGTGCGAAATATCCACAAAGGTGTTCGCAGGAGACGCCTTGGGAAGGTGGGGGGATGCCAGAAGCTTCTCCAGCCGCTTGGGAGGGCTCCTGCCGGCGCCGGGGAGCAATGGGGGAGAAAGAAACTTGAAAGAGAAGGCAACTTACTCCGTGATCTTCTTCGCCAGCTCGGTGGAGGCTGCGGTGGAGTTGGCCGAGAAGACCCGGTAGCCGCTTCTGGCCGCGTTCATCGCCAAAGCGTCATGCAACCCCCGCGGAGCTCGAAAGTGAGAAAAAACAGATTTATAAGGCAACAACAGCTTCCGTGGCATCCTTTTCTTTCCTCTCCGCCGCGATCACCGCCCCTTAAGGGGTGGGGAGGAGGAGGGAAAAGAGGAGGGTGGGGACCCTTCCGCTACCTATGGACTCGCTGGTCCATGCCCACGGCAAAGTATGAAAGGGAGGGTGGAAATTACGATTGTTAAAAAAAAATGGAGCAGCAGCTGCCTTGGGGAGTAGAGGTGTAGACAGGCAACGGGGAACCCGACCCCACGCCCACTCAGTGTCCCCTCATGCAACAGGGGAGAGATGACCCCAAAATGAGGGGCGGTAGCAAGGCGCAGAGGGGCTCCCTTGGCTGGGGAAGGTGCGGGTGAGCTGAGGGAGGTTCTTTATGATGCAGCGGGGCTGAACCGAGGTCTCCCTGGCGGGACAGGCCGACCCTGTGAAGGGGGAGGTCTTTGGGGCGGACGGTCCCATCCCGTTCCCCTCACCCAGCCGAGCGAGTTGCGCCGCCCGGCCAGAGCGCCGCTCCCTCCGCCGCCATCTTCTCGGCGGGAAGAGCCCGCCCCCGCCGCCATCTTAGGTGAGGGCACCACCGCCGCCGCGCTCCCCCGTCACGGCGTCCCCTCACCGCCTGCCCGAACTGCGCCGGTACCTCGGGAGCACAGCGGCAGAAACGTCCCTCCTCGGAGGATAAAGTACTCTTCCCGCTGCCCCAGAGCGGCTCGCAGCGCGGCCGCCTCCCCTTCTGCCCGGCGGTGAGAGGCGCGGGGTGCCGGCGGTTGGCAGAAGTGCCCGTGCCGAAGATGGCGGCGGGGGAAACGGAAGCGCGGCGGCGGCGCTCTGGCCCCGCTCTGAGGCGAGGGCGGCGGGAGGACCCGCCCGGCCCGCGGCTCCCGCAGCCTTTTCCCGAGGGAACGCTCTGTGCCCGGCGCTCCGCTGTCCGCCCTGGGATCCTCACGGGTACAGGCATTCAATGGCTTAGTTAAACCCGAAAGTTCAGCTCCAGCCCATCTGGCAGAGCGCTGGGCTGACCTTTCCGTGCGCTAAGAGTGTGCTTATATATAACGTCTATAAGACCTATAAATTAAATATATTAACGCATATATAATGATGTACGCTTTTATAGATAAAATGCATATCGTTTATAAAATATTAAATGTATAACAGAATATGTAGAGTACCTATCACATATAATATGCATATTATATAAATGTGTATAGTAATTATATAGAAAATATATGCTATATATGTTATATGCATAGCATATATATATAATGAGAAGGTGAAACTTGGCTAAACAAATATATATATAGGTATTTACATTTTGTTTAAATTTTTTTTTTTGTATATGTACAATATACATCTGAGCCTTGGCAGCTGGGAGAATGATGGGAGGTGACAACACTGTCGGGATCCATCCTCTGTGATCAGGATGGATCAGAGCACCCCACAGTGCAGCAGAAATGAGGGTATGTGACAGAAATCATGTAATGCAGGGAAGGCAAACTGCATTAATTTAATCACCACCATCGCCCCACATCATCCCCTGGAGGGAGAGGTTTTTCCTGGCAGTTGTCTAAGTTGCTGTGCAATGCCATCATCCCTTGGCCTGTGTCAGCTGGGAGTGAGGGAGTGAGGAGGGCAGGTGGGCTTTGTTCAGGACATAGACGAGGTTCCCCTCCATGACCCAGTGGCTTTCCAGCTGCCACGGTGCCTTCAGCAGTGACTCCCTGTCACTGCCCAGCTGGGAGCTGCAGCGCTGCCATCAGCCCCCTTGCACTGACACTTCATTAAAGGTTGTTTCTCTCAGACATCCTCAATGCAAACGAGACAGAATTGTCCATGTCCCCTCTGTATGCCAGCACTGCCCAGGGGCCGGGATGGAGAGTTTTGTGTCCCTCCATCACATGCAGTGACACCTTACCTGTCCCTGCAGTTCCAGCCCCACATCTGCCTCCTGCAGGTCCTAAATTCATAGCTTGTCAGAGCAGGGGCTATTCCAGCTCGGCTGTAGAGGCCATCCAGCTCATTCCCCCAGGCGAGGTGAGGGCTGACAGCATCAGCTGCCCAAGTTCACTCTGAGGAGGCAGCACAGCCAGGTGTGGGATTCTGATCAGCCCTCCAGGCTGGCATCATCAGCTAGAGAGCCCAAACACCCCTTCAGCCCGAGAGCCCAAACACCCCTCCTGAGCACCCTGAGCCCAGGCTGAGAGCAGTCACAGCACCCATGGTACAGGCAGTCACTCCTCACAAGTTGCTGCCTTTGTCCTTCAAAAAATTCGGTGGGAGCCAGACTTTCTGAGGTAGGAGGCTGGCTGCTTCCTGAAGTCCCTCCTGCACCCACCAGAGAAATGGCAGTTCCCAGGGGAGCCAGGGACATCCTGCTGCAGGGGCACCCAAGCAGGAGGGGCATGCCCAAAGGGTGGGGAGGGAATATTGCCACTGCAGGAGCACTCAGCCTCCCACCAACTCCGTCCCAGAGACCTGCTGTTGCCCTTCTCTATAAAGCCCTTACCTGCCTGGAATCAGGCATGTGGAGAAGGAAGGAAGGGCTGTTTATCCCCTTCCCAGCTGGCTCCTTGCTCAGCAGCCTCAGCACAGCAGCCCAGGGATGATGCTGTGGCCTTTGAGTGCTCTCAGCCTCTCCTCTGCCCTCTGGGTCCCGCAGCACACTCCTCATGCCACCATTCCCGTTGTCCCATGAGGTGCTCAGAGCCATCCCAGCCACAAGGAATGATGGATCTCATCGGCATTGTCACTTCCCTGCCCTTTTCCCAGCTGCTGAGGCTGAGATACAACTTTGTAGGTTCTGCTACTGGGCAGCCCCCGGCACAGCAGACAAGGTGTGCATGCCTTGGAGGGGCTGGGTGTCCCAAACCCCTCCATTCTGTGCTCCTGAGATTCCCCCTCAGAGAATCACCGGCTTCATCCCTGCGGGAAGAGGCCAAAGCCTGGCGGGGGTGGCCCTGCGAGTCCCCCGGGATCGCTGTTGAAGCTGCAGGGTTGGGATCAGCCCTGGGAAGGGTGGCGGGCAGAGATCACGGTGTTATCACTGCCACAACCAGCCTTTCTCCTGCAAAGGGGAGCGACTCTGATTTCTCTGCCGGGCTGAAGGTCACGCTCAGTTTTACAGCCAGGCAAAGGAGAAGAAAGGAGCAATTCTGTTTACTTAGAGAGTCATTAATATCCCAGCTCCTGGCATGTACAGAGGCAGCAGGAACCTCCCCCACAGAGCAGCAGAGAGCGAGGCTGTGCAGCCCTTTATTATTCCATTATCAGCCAAGCAGGATTAGGAGGGCGGGTCAGGGAACAGTGCCGGCTTTGAGCAGGTTTAGCTCCTTTCCAAAGGCTTATCCCGGCTCAGTCTCACTCTCTGGACTCGACTCACTTATTCTCTGTGCGGAGGGCTTTGAGTAATTCTGGGGAGAGAGTGGGCACGGGGTCATGGAGCTTTAATAGCCCAGCAGGCAAAACCTGGGAGGTTCCTTTAGGATGAACTCATTTCATAAATTGAATTTCAGAGACCAGGGAGGGCAGTTTCTCAGCTCCGCCGACTCCTGCATTGCTCCCCAGGGAAAACCAAGCCTCGGCGCTGCTTTGTGGCAGTTCCGTGCTCTGGACAACCCGGTGCTGGGGCGGGACAGCCATTCCAGGCGGCTTCCTGCAGAGCTGGACCAAGTTTCGCTCTTTATTCTTACCCAAGTTTCTCCCTGGAGCCCGGGTGGGGTGGCCGCAGCGTACAGATCCCAGCCCGGCAAGGAAGGAGGAGCCGTGGGAACTGAGGCAGCGAATCCCTCTTCTTCTTTCCCAGGCCAGGAATGGGGTCTGTGATGGGATGTTGTGTGCCCTGTAAGGAATTCCGCTCTGGGAATGCTGCCCGCAGGCATCGAGCACCGCAGCAGGGATCACCCCTGGATCTGGGTCGAGCCTCCCAGCCCAGCCCCAGCCAGGTGGTTCTCATTGCAGCCTCTGACTCACCTCCCAAAAATTCCTGCGCTCACATCATGGCAGGAAACCGCTACCGGGAAGTGGTAAAACCCTTGGACGGCCTGAAATTCGGCTTCCCCCAGCGAAGGGGGAGATCAAACGGCAGGCTCTGGCCTCAGTCCCTCTGACGCCAGGGCTTGTCATCGGGGGGACGTCTCGGCACAAGTGGTGGGTGTGTGGTTCCTCCAGACTCAGCAGCTTTTGGCCTGGCGTTTGGGAGTGTTTTCCCTGAGGAGGCCTGAGCTCAGAAATATTTTTGAGCAAATTATCAGCTGTGAGGAATGAGCTCAGCTGGTCGGCATTGTTCAGGGCCTCCCGGTGAGCCCTGCGGTCCCGGGCTGTGCCGGCAGCTGCCAAGACCTCAGTGGAGGGTCAGCATCGGGGAGCAGCCCCCAACAAGTTGCAGAGCCTGGCTGTGATTTGGGAACTGTTGCAAAAAAACCCCTGAGATCCTTGGAGGCTGAGAATCCTCCCTGGGCCCTGAGAGAGGCTGGATTTTGGGGAAAATCTGCCACCCTTGGGTCATGGAGGCAGGTAGAAGGTGCAGCCACTTTCCCAAGTTCTGCAGTGAATCAGTGGCAGAGCCCAGACCTGTGTCCTAGCTCAGGTGGGATGTGTTCCCAGTCACTCTCCTCCAGGAGATCTCTCTGTTAGTTCTGTCCCCTCCTGCTCTGTGCTGGCCCCCCGTGTCGGCCCCAGCCCCACGGCTGAGAGGGGCTGATCTGCAGGCCCGGGGTTGGGTCTGCGTGGAAACGGCTCCATCTCCGCACCGGCCGCTCCCGCAGGAGCTGCCTGGAAAGTTCCCACTGCTGCAGTCGGTGCCTGTCCCCCTGCCAAGCCTGCAGCCCTGCCAGCCCCGATGCAGCGCCAGCTGCGCTATTTCTGGCTCCACCTTGAGACATGTACCTTCAGCAGTGGGAGCGATGCTAAAAGAGATGGATTCGGGAGGAGTGCATCCCCCTCCCGTTCCCGTCCCCGGGTGGCTGCCGGCAGGCGCAGCGGAGCGGGCAGGGATGTGGAGGAGCTGTGTGCCTCGAAGGGAAACGCTGCAGTTCATCTTGCAACAGAGGCACGTCCTCTGCATGCCTCCTCCGGGGCTGTGATGTGGCATTGGGACCCTGAAATCCGGGCCTGCACTGGCACCGAGAGCCCCAGTCTCTGCTGCAGCCCCCAGGGGCACGAAGGAAGGCGTGGGAAGCCCCCAGGCTCTGTGTTTTTCTTCCCCCAAGATAACTCCCAGTGCAGATCAGCTCCTCCAGCAGCTGGAGGCAGACGCAGGAGGAACCCTGGGCTGGAAGGAGCTGGGGGAGGTTATAGATGTATTTAACCCTTGACTTCTTGCACAACTCAAGACAAACCTTGTCTGCTGTTTCTGCCTCAGTTTCCCCAAACTCAGGGCACACATCAACTTGCCCAGCGAACCCCAGGCACGGTGCTTCAAATGTACAAACCTTCTCCACCAAATGATGTTTGTGGAGTCTGGGACACCCTCCCAGGACAGGAGCTGGAGGGGTGTTTGCTCTTGAAGGGAGACTGGTGGTCATGGCTGGACTGGATGCTCTGCTCCATGGGCAAGTCCCCCTTTGCAGTGAGGAAGGAAGTGGGGGATTCTCCACGGGCAGTCCCCCCATCACTCCGGCTCTGTGCCACATCCCCACGTCGCATCCCAGCACTTCCCTCCCACACACGTGGTCTGAGCAGCGCAGTGCGGGCAGGAATGGAGCCCATCAGGACAAACCCGACCCGCAGTCGCCTGCCCGCAGCCTGGGAGCTGCTGAGCGCCCTTCAGGCTGCCCTTGGGGTCGAGGGGCCTCGTTAAGGCTCCCATAATTAAGATAGCCCCAAACAACTGGTTATCAGCACGGGGAAGGAAGTGATCCTGCTTCAGCATTAGACATCACATCTGGAGGCAAACAAGTGGTGTCCGTGTGGGACCGGGTTGAATCAGCCTGTGGCTGCGGAGAGCAAAGGGGCCCGCCTGGGGCTGGTGGTGGCCACCACATGGCATGGAGTGGGCATCCAAGGGTGATACAGCACCGGGTCAGTCCTCTGGGAAGTCCCCACAGACCAGAAGTGAAATGGAAAAGCCCTGTCTGTGTCTCTCCTGCCATCACAGAGGCTGAGCCCGTGCCAGTCCCATTCCCCACCTGAGACAAACCTGGCTGCAGCCCCCAGCCCTTGGCATCCCCACCATGCGCAGCCCTTCTCCAACCCTTCCTGCACCCGCTGCCAGCCCTGACACCTCGTGATGAAGCCACTCTCAGCCCCTTTCCCCACAGCACAAGCATGGCCAGCACAGCCTGGACAGGCATTCCACTCCTATTTAAAGCACAGGCTGGCAGGACCAAGGGGGATCCCTGCAGCACAGGGACACAGGGCCTTGGACGGATGTAGCATGGTGAGGACAGAGCCTGAAGCAGCCTCATCGTCCCATGGCACCTGCCAGGAGCAGTGGGACAGCTGCTGTCACATCCTCCCAACACGACTCATGCCTTCCTGAGCGGAAATTGGGAGCGGGTTAGTCACCGAGAAGGGTGAGGGGCAGGTCAGGACGCTGCACTCCCCGGCATCCAGCTATTTCCTCCCATGACACCTTGCTGAGGAACCTCGGGGCTGTTTACAAACGCTGGACTGTGTCATGGCAGTGGCTGGGGAAGCGGCTGAGCTCGAATATCACCCAGAATCAGCTGGGAGTGCTGCAGTTCCCAAGCCAAAAGCATCAGGGCTGGGAGCAGGTTTTGTCCCTCTGAGCATCCCTTTGTGCCCACAGCGCCCAGGGAAATCTTTCTGGAAAGTGCAACGCTCCCAAGTCACAGCATCTCGGCTCTCCTCATAGGTCTGCTCTGGGAAAACAAGACTCAACCATGTTATCTGCCCAGCTGGTCATCCCATGCCCTCCCTGCAATTTCTTGGCCAGTTCCAGAAGGTTTAAGCAGGGACAGAGGGCTCACTGCTAATTAAACTGCCCTAAGTGTGAGGAGTGATGCCTCCCTGAGGTGCAAGCTCAAGGTTACGACAGAGTTACATCCATGGGGAATTGGTTGGCAAACAAAACCCCTATTGAGCTGGTCCAGACCCCTTGGAGCCCAGCAGTCCCTTGGGAGGGTGAGGTCAGTCCTGTTGCCAGCAAAAACTGCTGTCAATGTTTTTTTGCCAGCTGCCGTGAACACAAAGCAGCTCCCAGCCTTGCTGGCACCCTCAGACAAGTCCCCTGGGCTCTGTCCCCAGAGGTCTGCGCCCCAAGGTGGGGTTCACAGCACAGCCCACCTCCCTCCACAGGGCTTCATGCCCGTGGCAACCTCCAACCCCCACAGATACCTGATGGAGAGCCACCAGTAATGGTAGGACATCATCCCTCTCCATCCTCCCTCCTGGAAGCATTCCCCGCCGTCTGCCAACTGTCCTCACCCCTCGCCGTGCCTCGATTTCTCCAGGCCCCTGTTTCACTCCTCTCGTGCTTGGAGAGATGCAGATACGGTATTAAAACGCTGTTCAGTCCAACGTGGGGGCTCCAGGGACACCTGGCGGCACCCATCCGTGCCTTGCTGGGTATGATGGGCAGGAACAGGGGCGGGGGTGGCTGCCGGGTGCTCTGCCTCCCCTCTCCCGGCGTGACCGTGGGTCTGTTCCTTGCCACCCCCAGCACCGTGAGAGCACCCACGCCAGACACCCACCCCGGCAGCGCAGAACCACCCGCGGACAACCCACGGCGTCGCTTTGCCCCCGCCCGTCTGCAGAGCCGGTTCCCCCGCGGAGCACTGCCCCGAGCGCGGGGCGGCGCTTAGGGAAACTGAGGCAGCTGGCGGGGGGCGTGGGGGGTACCGGGCCAGCCCCAGGACGGGCCCCCCTCGGCGGAGGAAGAGGTGGCTGGAGGGGTGGGTGGGTTAAATTTTTATGAATGGGGCCGCCCCGCCTGCCATCGCCCGGCGTCAGCAGCGAGCGGCGGCGGGCGGCGCTCCCCGGTGCCTCCCGCTCCGCTCC
>VXBN01009950.1:444305-514754 GCA_013397395.1 Sinosuthora webbiana | reverse complement strand
CCCGGCACCGCTTCCCGCGGGGCTCGCTCCGCCGGCGCCGTGTGCGGGTCGGGGTCGCGGTCGGGGTCGCTCCGCCGCCGGGCCCCGGGCGGGACGGCTGTGCCCGGGCCGCGGGCGCTGCGCGGTGTCGCGTTCCGGGGGCACCGGGGGGACACAGACGGGAGGTGACCCGCGCCCCCGTGGGGTCACTCGGACGCCCCCCTCCCCCCACCCTCCCCCGAGTCTGGGGGGGGTCAGGGACATTCCCGCTCGGAGCCCCTGGCAGGGGTCGGTTGTTTCTCTCCCCTTTCACCCTTAATTTGAAGGGGCAGCAGGGACGTGGTCACACTACGGGGGCCCTTTGCACACACCCCGTCCCCCCGCCATTACTCGCGTTCGATAACTCCAAAGCTCCAAAGGGCAGCATGATCCAAGGAAAAAAAAGTAATCATTGCTGACGCAGGCAGGACGGGAGCCAGGCACTGTCCCCAGCAGGTCCCATCCATCACTTGGGATTTGGGGGCAGGCAGATCCCCCCAGGACCCCTGTGGTCCAGCGGGATCTCAGGGCAGCCTGGTGGGGTCTGTGTTTCTGATCCTGCTCCCCTCGGGAGCTGTCAGTGTCTGGAAGGGGAGGGTGCTGCTCGGGGGCCGTGTCCCCCAGCTCCCGCAGGCAGGGCAGGGCGTGCTGGCAGATAGTTGAACATCTGAGCAGAGATTCAATTATATGCACTACTTCATTTATTTCGCTGTCCAGTCGCTCTGATCAGACTTGGAAATTAAGAGGCATGCGGTTAGAGGGATCCTGTCAAATCACATTTAGCCCAGCTCTTCCTTGCTTGGATTTTAAAATGCAGCTCTTTTTTTTACATGACCTGCAGCTACAAAACAACTTTGTGCCTCTCTTCCTAAAGAATTACAAAAAAATCCAGTGGAATGGGGTGAGGGCAGAACCAGTTTCCCAACTCTATTTCCAGCCTGAACTCTGCAACTGGAAGTCTCCAAGCGCTTTCCAACCCTCACCCTGTGAGCAGGCGGTGCGAAGGTGCCGGGGCAGGAGCAGCTGGTTGCACGCAGGGCCCTCGGGGGGAGCATGGGGAAGGAGGATGGGAGAAGGCAGTGCAGAATTTTGCAGTCACTTTCCTCGCTGAGGGCCATCAGGATTTGCAATCCTCCTCCCTCAGTTTGGGACAGAGCTAAAAATGCCCCTGGTCCACGCCCTGCGCTCGCACGCGCCGGCAGAGAGGCCTGTGCGGGGCTGATAAGGCCGCGCTGGGAAGCTGCAGGTGAGTCCGTGCAGAGAGTCCTGTCACCTTGTCCCCAGGGGAAGGGACCTGGGGAGCCACCAGAGATCCCATCCTGGTGCTGTCGCAGCTCCAGCATCCTCTGGAATAAAAGCCCTGCGGAATGCTGCAGCAGGGATGGTTCCCCCTCCTCGTTTCACCCCAAGGGATAAACAGAAAGTCCCTCAGCAGCTGGTAACCCCAAAGCTGGGGCTGCCTGCAGCGTGTCCCGAACTGCAACTATCCAGGAGGGAACAAACTTCCCCCAGGCTTGTGTCCCAGAAGGGAAATCCAGCCCTAGGAAGCTCAGCCCCAGCCTTATTCCGCCTGGCACGCTTGCTCTTTGTGCCCAGAGAGTTTCCAGAAGGATGCAGGGATGCAGTGGAGTGGCTTGGGCTGTAGACAGCAGAGCTGTGGCAGTGTGGTGCCAGCCTGAGCACAGCCAGGACACATCACATGGGAGGATGTGGGCAGAGGGAATGGAGCCGAGTTTGTGGCAGTAGCTGGAGCCCCTTCCTCCTGCTGACTCAGATTCTGCTCTACTCAGCATTTGAGGCTGAAAGCGACCACACTGTGCTGGGAAGTGGAATCTTGCTGGGATGCCAGGGACTGGCCGGTGTTGTGCAACAGGAAGGGTTGGATGGGTCAGGATGCTGCTGAAATCTGTCTCCTGTGCATCACCATTGCTGGGCTCCAGCTCTGATCCAGCATCCTCCAGTTCCACCACAGGGCTGAGCCTGGTGCTGCTGTTGTCAGCAGTCCCACGCTGGGATCACTCCTGTCACTACTCACAGCCTGGTGCCAGCGATCTGTCCCTTGGGAGGGAGTCATGGCATCCCTCTGTGCCCTGAGCAGGGTTTGGTTTCCCCCTCCAGCCAAGGAGCTGATCCTTGGGGTCCCAGCCTTTCCCCGCTGCCCAGAGGAGGCCACAGGGCTGCACCCACAGGCCTGGGCAGGATTTTTAGGCAAGACTCGGCTGCAGTTCCATGTGTGTGTGAGAAATGATGTGCCTGGTTAACACTGTGGGGTTAAAAAGTGCATTTAGGCTTTTCAAGTGCCTTTCGCTTTTGCTTTTCAATATCCAGGGCTTGAGGGGGGAAAGAGAGAGAAAAGCCTCCCAGAGAGAAAGCAGCTGGGGCTTGGGCTCAAGCCCTGTGTGGGTGTTTGTCTGCATTTTCTTGCAGGAGATTTAGTCCCTGTGGGGACTCTGAAGGGCTCGGAGCAGGGTCAGCCCAGATCTGGGGTTGCTTTTTGTTATCCCTGACTCAAGCTGGAGTGGCCTCTTCTCTTGGTGCTTCACTGCTTTCCCTGAGGGCAGCTGGCCTCTGTCTGGAACCCACTGATAAGGGGCTGGGGAGGGTGGTAGTGGGGGGAGCCACTGGCCATAGCGCCCTTCAGGGACAACCAGCTTGGAGCCAGCACCCAGAGCCAGTGCCCAGAGCCAGGCTCAGCCCTGGGCCTCTCACAGACAGATCTCTATTGTGGACTTGGTGGCAGGTCCCAAGCTGCTGGCAGGGGAACAAGGAGGTGTCCTGTAGGGTGACAGCACCACTGGGTCCATCCACGAGGCCAGGAAATAATCCTGGTGGTGATGAAGTCAGCAGAGCTCTGTGTGCTCCCAGGGCTGGGACAGGCATGGAGATGGGATGCTCCAGTCCCACCTCCCTCCAAGCAGCTTGTGGAGCTCATGGCCATGACTGGTGTGATGCTGGGTGTCACCCAGGGGAGGTGACACATGTGGTGTTCTCCATGGCCCCACGTTCACCTCTCCCCACCACTGTGGGTGGCGGGAGGGGTGTAGTTGTAGAACCCCAGCTCGCGTGTTCAAACAGCTCAAATCACTGCACGTGTGCAGATGAGGTGGGGGCACCCCCAGTGCCAGGGGGCTCTGAGGGGATTCCCGGCCCAGGAGAGTGCTGGGAAAGGCCTCTGCTGTCCTGACTCAGCAGCTTTTCGTGCTGAGTCAGCAGGTGCAGCCTCACACTGGGCCCACGTGCTGGGGTGGGCACCCACACCCCCCTGGGCCCAGGTCACAGCTCAGGGGGCACAGAGCTGGTGGGGACATCCCCAACAACCCCAAAACTGGCTCCTCCCTGCAGAGCCAGCGATCTCCAGAGGTGCTGAGGGAGCCTGAGGCTGCTGCACTTCCTCACTTCAGGGCTTGGGGTGCCCAGCTGCACCCAGGGCTCCTGCCCTCCTCCTCCTCCCCGTGCCTCCCTCACAGGGAAGCTCAGTGGCCTCCCCTTGTCCCCCTGCATGGGGACCACTGGCCTTGGGGAAGGAGAGGCTGGAAGCAGCTGGGGAGGCAGGGGGATGGGGCCCCTGCCAGGCTTGTAATTACAGCCCAGCAGAGGCCCTCGAAGGCGAAACCTGAGCCCCGTGGGGAGCAGGGGAAGCAGGAGCGTCCGTCTGCCAGCACAACTGTCTGTCCTGGCTCCGCTCCATCTGGGTGGATGCAGGGAACTGGGACCTGGAGTTCTCATCCCCCCACTCTGGTATGGCTGGAGCGCTGCAGGGCTCCATCCTGGCTGTGAACATCTCTGCTGATTGCAGGGGAGCTCAAATGAGATCCTGCAGGCCCCTGTGTCCTGTCTCTGCCACCTCCCCAGCATTCCCAGCAGGGACCCTCCATCCCTGCCCACCCCTGTTGCCTCTGGGTGGGGTTGCAGCCCAGGGAGTTTGTGAGGATGGGGGAGGGCCAGTTCGCTTTTCCCTTTTGGTTTTGGCAAATGCTGCCCTGGCTGGCAAAGCCCTCCCAGGGCAGGGCCATGAGCCAGCACCCTGAGCCCCCTGTCCCCCCCAGGTGACAGCTATGGGGTGCTGCCCCGGCCCTGCCGCGCGCTGGTGCTGCTGAACCCCCAGAGCGGCTCTGGCCGAGCCCTGGATGACTTCCAGGCAGTGGTGCAGCCCATGCTGGCCGAGGCAGACATTACCACCACTGTCTTCGTCACTGGTGAGTCCGTGAGCAGCTCCTCCTCCTTCTCCCTTCCCTGGGGTCCTACCTGGGCCCTGCCACATGGGGATGGGCTCCTCCAAGGGCCTCTGACTCTCTGCATCAGCACAGCTCTGGGTCCTACAGGATGTTGCACTTGAGGAGTGACTGCCTTGCCCCCTGCTGGGGTCACCATCTGGGGCTGGGGTCACTGTCTGGGGGTGGCAGCAGGAAGGGCAGAGGGATGGAGGGTGATGCTCCAAATCTCTCCACTTTCCCCCACAGAAAGAGCCCACCATGCTCATGAGAAGGTGCGAGATGAGGACCTGTCGCAGTGGGACACGTTGGTGGTCATGTCTGGGGATGGGCTGCTCTTCGAGGTGAGGGGCACCTTGGGGCTGGGCTGAGAGCTGGGAGAAGGGGGTGCCTGGGGCAGGAGCCAAGCTCTGAGTCACAAAGTCAGGCAGGGAATGGGAGAGGAGAGATGGCACCAAGCTTGGAGCAACACAGCCATGGCCTCTGTCCTGCCCTGGGCAGGAGCACCGGGGGCTCTGCTCCCCCCAGGCTGGGCAGGGAACTCTGGGCTCCTTGGGTGCCACAGGCTTCTTCATCCCTACAGGTGGTGAATGGGCTGATGGAGCGTCCAGACTGGAAGGAGGCCATGAAGAAGCCGCTGTGCATCCTGCCAGGAGGCTCTGGGAATGCCCTGGCCGCCTCTATCAACTACTACGCAGGGTGAGTCCCAGCCCCGTGGGGCACCCCCTGCCCCCCTGCAGGGCAGGTGGGGATGAGGGGAGAGAAAGGCTGTGTGGGGCTCCAGCCCAGGGAGGGGTGCTGGGATGCTCAGGGGTGCCTGGCGGGGTCCTCACTCCCCAAAGGCTGGTGCAGCACAGCCCCAGCTGTGAGCAAGGGATTAATCCCTGTGTATCCCACTCCCCCCACTCCTTTTCTCTGGGCTCAGAGGCTGGTAAAGCTTTAACCCGAAGGACCCACCCCCCAGGCACAGCCAATTCCACCGTGTGGGGCCCCAGCATTGCCCTGACTCAGTTCCCTCTTTCAGGAACTGGTTTATCCCTCCCATCCCCAGCAAAACTACTCCCAGGAGCTGCTCCTGAGGGACACTGTTACCCAGCTGGGACATGTCCCAGCCATGACACAAGGGTGAGGTGTGCAGGTGAATGCTGGGGCAGCAGGAGGGGTTCTGAGCTCCAAACTCACCCTCTCCATCCCTCACAGCTACGACCACGTTGCCAAGAAAAAGCTGCTGACGAACTGCACCTTCATCCTGTGCAAGGGGCTGTACACGCAGATGGACCTGGTGTCGCTGAGCACGGCCTCGGGCAAGCGCTTCTTCTCCTTCCTGGGCTTTGGGTGGGGCTTCATCTCGGACGTGGACATCGACAGCGAGAAGTACCGCTGGCTGGGCAGCGCCCGCTTCACCCTGGGCACCCTGCAGTGCCTGGCCAAGCTCAGGGTGTACCAGGGCCGCCTGTCCTACCTGCCCGTGGCCACAGAGCAGGGCAGCTCCGCGGCACCCCGGGACGCCCAGGCGCCTGTCACCAACGGCCACATCCCGCAGCCGGCGGGGACGGAGGCGCCGGGCTCCCCGCCCCCCGACTCGCTGCTGGCGCCGCTGGGCCAGCCCGTGCCCGCGCACTGGACCGTGGTCCCCGAGGAGGAGTTTGTCCTGGTCTACGCCATCTACCAGTCCCACCTGGGCACCAACCTGCTGATGGCGCCGGCGGCCCGGCTGCATGACGGCTGCATCCACCTCTTCTACATGAAGGCCGGCATCAGCCGCGTGACGCTGCTGAAGCTCTTCCTGGCCATGTCCAGGGGGACACACCTGGACTTGAACTGTCCCCACCTGTGCTACGTCCCCGTCCGGGCATTCCGCCTGGAGCCGCGAGTGGCCGCGGGCATCATGACGGTGGATGGGGAGGCGCTGGCCTGCGAGCCCGTGCAGGGCCAGGTCCATCCCCGCCTCTGCCGCGTCCTCAGCGGCTCCTGAGCTCCCCGTTCGCCCTCCCTGCAGCGCTGAGCTGCCGGCACGGCCCGGCGCCAGGGTGGCAGAGCCTTCCTCCCACTCAGGAACCCCTCCTTCCATAGCAATAGGTCTTGGGGGGGCGTGGGGCTCATCCCCTCGCTTGCCCCCACGCTTAGCTTTACCCCCCCTTGGGACGGCCACCAGTGCTGTTCCAAGAAATGAGCCACAAAGCCCCATCAGGTACTCGGTGCCGGCGAGATGCCAGCGTGTTTTATCCTGGTACGAGGTCCCGGCCCCCAGGCGGCTGCGCCGGCACAGCCCCGTCCCCTCCCCGGCTCGGACGCACACGGTGGCATTGCTGTGTCCCCGCCCCGGAGCCAGTGCCACCCCCAGGGAGGGTCAGGACCAATAGATCTAATACAATAAACCGACTTTTTTAAGAATGTTTCTACCCAAAGCTTCCTGTAGAAGCGGAGTTTATTCTTGTGAGAAATGAAAAATAAATATCTAGCGTTTGGAAAAAAAAAAAAAAAAAAAGAAAAAAGAAAAAGAAGAAAAAGAAATCCTTCCTGGGTTTTGAATCCGAGCTCACGGCTGCTGTCAGGGGCTGGGCTCACCCACGGCAGGACAGGTTTAGCTCAGCCCCGCAGCCCTTTGCTCTGACATCCTGAGGCCAGGGGCAGCACTGAACGAGGGGCCCCGGAGATGCTCCCAGGGGGGATGCTGAGGACGCAGGACACGGAGCGTCGCTGCCACCACCCACCCCCATTTCTGGGGTGCAGCGATGCCGCCCTGCTCAGCCTCACCCAGGGAGCTCAGGCCTGCAGTGACACTTGGGGACATCCTGGGGAAGGTTCGGTGCCTCTGAGCGACAGCAGGGAAGGGCTCATGGAGGAGGTTCAAGAAGGGGGTCGCTGGAGCTGAGGGGTTTGGCTTTCTGCCTGCAGCAGGGGCCCTTTGGGGGGCTCTTGCATCCCTTTTCTCGGGCTCCGCGGGGCCAGCTGGAGCCCTCCTACAGGTCTCTGCCCTGGGGCTTGCCTGGGGGGGGATTGCTCAGCCTCTTTGGTGTAAAATTGCAGTAATTAAACCTCATTTTCAGCGCTCAAGTACAAAGCAGGAGAGTAAACAGTGGTGGCTGTTTGCATTTATTCAACTGCAAACTATGCAATTAGGATGGCAGATCCGGGAAAGAAGAGCACGATTGTCCTCCCCCCATGGCCTCGCTTGCTCATGGAGAGGAGCCCTGTTCCTGAGCCAGCAGGGCAGGCAGCAGCTGGGAACCACCTCCCAAAATAAAGTTATTTTCCCCCGTGGCCTCGGGCCAGGTGCAAAAACAGGCTGAGCAATAACTCTCTAACCCTGCTGAGCTGCTGGAGGGAGAGCCCATGGCAGGGGATGCGCTCGGAGCTCTCGCTGTCTCTGTCAAGGGACGCGGATCAGCAGAGCGGAGCCGTTCAGGCTCGCAGCGCCCGAAAGGCTCCCTGCAGGCTCCTCCCGGGACCCTGTGTGGCTCTCAGCAGCAGGCTGGCCGGGATCGCCCTTGCCCTCCATTGTCCCGGCTCTCGCCGCACGGCTCTGCCGTCACCCATCTGCTTCCAAAACCCGTGGGACGGCAGTACCGGGCTCTCGGCGGGGAGCCCCCGGCCCTCCTCCCGCACAGCCCCTCGCTCCCGGACCGAACGGCTCCAGCGCAGCCGCGAGTCCCGGCACACCGAGACACTGCCCGTGTCGCTCACCGGCACCTCGAGCTGCTCCTGCAGGCTGAGGGGGACCAGGAAGGGCCCCCAGGGGGACAAAATATCAGTCAGGACTCCCGACTCCACATGACTGCTCCAGATTCCAGCAGCACCCGGCAGGCGTGGGACTTCCTTGGCCCCCAGCGGCTCACACAGGGCTGAGCCAACCTGGTCCATCACACACTTACCTGTGCGCTGCGGCCACGGGCAGGGCAGGGCAGAGCTCCCAGGGGCCCCACCAGGCGGGGGGGCTGCAACAAGGGGTTTTTTTTGCCTGAATCTGACCACGATCACCGGGGCTGCTGGAAGCCGTGCTAGGGCACACACTGAGCCACCTGCAAGCACCAGGCGCCAGCCAGGACCACAGAAAACAAAAAAGCCCAGCCTGACAGCTGCCCTCTGTAAATCAGGGTCTTGGGGAAGAGTTTATAGACAGCCACAGGGGCAGCCCCTCCCTGCCAGACCTGCCTGGATCCCTCCGGACTTGCCGGCCTTGGCTTCAGCCAGTGGGACCCTGTCCAGCCCCGAGGCTGGCACAGGGATGTGCCGGAGAGGGGCAAGTGCCAGAAGTGCAGCAGGGGGCGGTGGGGGAAAGAAAGAGACAACTCACAGAACTACTCACAGAGGCAAAATTTAATGGCAAGTCATCTTCCCTCCTTTATTACACCTTGGTTAGCCAAACAAAACAAAAAAAAAAAATCTGCAGGTAAAAAAAGTTTTAATGGTCACACAGCACTTTATACATATATCATAAGCAACCAAGCATCCACATCTGCACGTGAACAACACACCTCTAAGCATGGCCTCAATAGTCAGGTTTGTTTTTTTTTTTTAATTCATTAAATACTGTACAGAATCAAGGCTACAAACTGATTTTGTAATGCTTCTTCCCCCTTCCCAGCACTTAAAACAGTTACAGGCTGCTCTCATTTGTACATCACACAGTCGTGTAGCCAGTTTTAAGGCTAACAATATGCATCATGCTTTGGCTTTTTTTGTGTGTTTTTAAACTTTTTTTTTAAGGTTTTAGCCTTTTAAATTTTGTTACCCTTAAATATTACATACATACACAAAAATTACATAGCTGCAGTGTGCTCACCACCAACCTCATCACCCAGGAGCTTCACATTATCAAAAGCTTTAGAAAATTTGTAAACCTCTGTGCACGCTTGGGTTTGGGACAGCTGCAGAGAGCGAGTGGTGCCAGGGTGAGCAGTGTCCCCTTCCAGAAGGTCAACATCCACCTCCTCGAAGAGAGCCCAGCCTGTGCAAAAGCTCTTGTGTAGGATCAGACTTTTTGGGCAAAGGGGAGGACGTGGTGCCTGCCCAACCCCTGCCCTGTGAGATGAGAGCTGCAGAGCAAAGGAGGGGAAAAGGGGAACCCTACAGCTCCTCCATCCCCAGTGGGTTTCTCCCTCCCTCCGTCCCTGGTGCTGTGGGCCTAGGGGCAGGCACAGCCCGGCTCTGGGGACAGAGGGTGTCAGTGTCTGGATGACTAACTGTGGCTGTGCCTGGAATCAGCCTCTGCCGGTTCTTCCCCTCCCTGGAGCAGTGGCCTCACCCTTTGCCCCCAGCCCTCCCAGACGCTCCCGTGCCCCACTCAAAGGGATCCATTCACTCCCGAACGTGGCCATGGTTACAGCTCCAGCTCGCCCTGCCCCACCCCTCTCTGCATCCCAAATCGGCTTCTGCCCCATTTCCCACCTGCCAGGCAGGGAGGGCTCCTGGAGCAGGGCCGGAGCTGCTGCACAGTTGATCCACCCTCAGAGCAGTGTCGGGAGAGCTCTGCAGCCCAGGTCTTCATCACAGCCAAGCCCTGCATCCTCCGGAGCACTGGGAGAAGGACGTGTCTTCCCAAATCCCAGTGGTTGATGGGGGAAGGAGAAGGACTTCCTGCAGCCAGCCCCTGGCTCAGGAGCATCATGGGGGCAGCGGGAAAGCACAGGGGGCTGGGGGAGAGGTGGATTTGGGCTGGTGGGTGCAGCCCTTGGTGTTTCTGGGAGCAAAGAGCACTGCACCAACGTACTGGGATTCTCTTGCTGTTCTCCATTTCTAACCACAGCCATACCGAGCAAGAGCAAGGTAGAGTTTGGCTCCATCCTTACCTCTGGCAGAGCCATCTGCTCAGCCTGACTCCTCCCCGGGCAGCCTGGCACCACTCCTCCCTGTGCAGCTGGGAGGACTCTCCCTGACAACCTGTGACCCCATGGATGCCACGTGGGTGCCTCTCCAACGCCTGAGCACTGGGCAAAGGCAGCAGGGCTGGAGTGTGGCTGCCCAGCTCCCAGTGAAGGTGTGTGCAGACAGGACCAGAGGAGCCCTCAGGAAGGGGATGTGACCAGGGGACTCTGGCAAGTCACTGCCTCAAAGTGCTCACAGTCACCAGCTCAGGCTGTGGAACACAGGCTGCCCTTGCCAGGTGTTTCCCAGAGCGTCCTGCAGCACCGTGGTTGGGATTAGGGATGGGAAGTGCTGTGCCCACAGTGCTGCTGGCCACAGCCAGGCCACCATGGGAAACAGCTGGCAAGGGAAGGAGCTGATAACAGCCCAGAACAGCGCTGCTGTAACAGCGCAGGGACAAGTTGGTGCTGCCACAACAGGGCCTCGCCGTGACACGGCTTCCCTGGGGTGACCCTGGCTCCCACAGCTCCTGAACACCCGTGTACAGCTGGATGAGGGAGCAGCAGCCACACCAGGTCGATCCAGATCTACAACAGGCCCCAGGATCACTGGCTGCTGCCCGCCTGGGTGAGGCTGGGATCCAGGGTGGGTGTAGTGCTGTGTGACAGCCGGGATGGCTGGGAACAAAAGACACAGATACCTAAGCAAGTAACGAGGGCAGAACCCTGAATCCCATGTATTTCTAGAAGACAGGCATGCATGGTGGGGAAAGGGAAGTTTGCCTCACTCTGGAGAAAAAGAAGTGGGGATGGCTAGACTTGCCTCCAGGAGACTGACCTGGAAGTTGCAGAACTGGATGGAAAGTCTGCAGCACTCCCAGGGTAGCACAAGTGCCAGTGCAGAGCTCTGGCCCTGCCTACCAATCCCGACTGGAAGAACCTTTGTAGCTATGGGTGAACAACTAAGACTAGAGCAACTCCGTATGGTGTAGACAACTCCAATGCAAACACAATCCAATGTCTAAGTACAGATAAGCTGGGGTAGACTTCATAGAACCCATGGGAATGCTGAGAAAAATAAAAGACTGGGAGGGCATTGCCCTTCATTTCCAGAAACTACAGCAATCCCTTCTCCTGGCTGGAACCCCACCAGAACAAACTGCTGGGTGTAGCGCTGGGTAAGAAGAGTCCTTGTGTGGAAAGGTGCCCCAAGATGAAAGTGCAGAGGGAACGTGGCTGCAAGACTGCTTCTGTGCAGGTCTCAAATCTTACCATTGCAGGGTCAAACTTGCAAGAAGAGCACGTACACGGGACAGGGGGAAGAAGAGGGGTTGGGGGCAAAGAGTTATTCATGCTTAAACAACCTTTCCTCAGAGGAGCAATCAGGCCTACCACCTTCTTTGGAACAAACCAAGCTGAGGAAGAAAAGCTGGAAGGAGAAGCCAGTTGATTGGTAACAGCATTTGCCAATTTACTTTCTGCTGCTTTCCCTTCTCCCCTGCACCTGCCTGTCCCTAACCTGATGGTTTATTTGTCCTCTGTCCACTCTGGGATGTTGGCCCCTGCTAAGGCAGCCCGGTACTGCTGCAAGACACCGCGGATGCTTTTAATGAACCCCTTGGACAAAGGGAAGAGGGGAAATCCAATATCAGGGTAACCGCTCTTCTCCGGCAGGAAACTCCTGTAGCTCTTTCTCCTTTTCTTTGGTTTCACACTGGGCTGCGAGGCAGAGTCCTGGGCAGCCTTCCCCTCGTCCGTTCGGTCTCTGGCCAGGTCCCCCCTGGCTTGGCCCGTGCTCTCCGAGTCTGAGTACTGTTGGAGGTCGCCGGCGTTGGGCGTCGTGCCGGGGAGCTCCGGCTCGTCCGGCTCCTCCCTCCCGTCCAGCGCCGAGTCGGACAGTTCGGCGGCCGCCCCCTGCTCCGAGCCGCCCTCCGCCAGCGCCCCCGCCGTGTCCCCGGGGCTCTCGGCCAGGCTGCCGCCGGCGCACGCCAGGGAGGCGGAATCCGCCCCGTTGGCCTGTTCGTGGCTGCGCTCCACCAGCTCGTTGGTCTCCAGCCAGGACTCGATGCGGGACACCAGGCGCCAGCCGTTGCAGCGGAAATGCTCCCGGATCTCGTGCTCGAAGACCTCGACGGGCCGGCGCAGCAGCTGCATCATGGACTGCACCACGCGGATCAGCGTCATCTCGTTGTAGCAGCGGCTGTTCTCGTAGCCCTCCTGCAGCCCCCGGTCGCTGTCGAAGCCCGCCTCGTTGTAGTAGGGCTCGTTCACCAGGATGAGACCTGCCGGGAGAACGGGACACCGAGGGGTTAAGGCGGGAACACCAGGAATTGCCATCCCCTCCTGCCAAGAGGGTCAAGCTCAAGGGTCAAAAGCACAGGCCAGGCTGAACCCCCAGAACCTGCAGCACCCTGGTGTTGCAAGGGGAGCACAGTGTGACGTGGTGGGGACCTCAGACTCTGCAGGGAGTGGCACTCATGTTCCTTGGCTGGCAAGAACAGCCCTCTGCCAGCACAATGCAGAGGGCAAACAGCAGAGGAGGTTAAAAGGGCAGGAAGGGAGAGGTTTCATTGCTTCTTTCACTTCCCTCCTGCAGAAAACCCCACAAACACAACAAAAGCTTTTTTTCCCCTCTTCCTCCTAATCAGAACAAAGGCTAGACTGCAGCACCAGGCTTTGAGCTGGCCAGGTTCTGTTCTACCCAGCAGAGTCCCATCAGACAGGGCAGTTCTGAAACACAGAAGACTGACAAGTCACCTTTACCAAGATTTCTCCTGCTTACCTCTGGTCTAATGAAATTACAGGTATGTAGCAACAGCACCAGCACTGCCAGGCTGCTGGCAGCCTGCCACAAGTTGCATTAGAGCTGGGGAGATCATGAGTCTCTCAAAATCCAGGCAGCAGGAGAGATTTTCCCCTAACACCAAGTTGCTCCAGTAAAACATTTAGTATTTCATTTTCTAAATTTGGATCCTTGGCTATGGAAATGAGCAAAGGCTTTTATTGTGGTGTCCTTCCCCCACAGGAGGATACAGGTGGACTGTGGGAGTTCAGAGGAGCAGGAGATGCCTCCAGTCAGCAGGAACCCTTGGTCTGAGTCAAAGTTTTCTCATCACATGCCTGAGCTCCCTGCGCAGAAAGTTGCCCACGAGGAAGTTATGTGGTTTAGTCTGTCTGCTCCCAAACTGGATAGTGCAGAGCAAAGCCCCATGGCAGGAAGCCCTGGGGCTCGTCTAGGCACACCCCTGATTATTCTCTGCTTTGGTAGGAGCATAAATACCAGCATCATGTGCAAAACATGCCCCAGGTAGGATGGGTGGGTGACTCAGTGGGGACAAAAAAAAAGTCCTGCAAACGAGGCCCAGTTTAGCAACTTCACCTAACTTTGGTAACAGGCTGAGGACACAGTGGTTCACCTCTGTCTGCTCAGAGTAACAAGCAGCCAACTCTGTGCTTGGCTGCTGCAGTGAGAAGATGGGAAAGCATTGTGTCAGAGCCCTGGGACGCAGCCAGAACTGTGGGCATGAGAAAAGCTGGCACCTGCTTCCACTGCTCAAGCAGAGAGATATGGACACTGCTTTGTCCAGCAAGGTGAGAGCAAAAGGCAGCACTAACCCAGTGGGGGTGGCAGATCCCAGCTGTGTGCCCCCCATAAGCCAACATCCCTTCCTCCCTCTGCCTTCTCCTGCCCAACAGGCTTGGCAGGAGCATTTACCTTGGATGGAGATGAGTACTTGAAGGAGACTGGATTTACTGGTCCACCTTTCTGTCCCCTGAAATGCACACACAAATATGTTAAAGGGCTGAAGCACCACCAGTTTGCTCTGTGACTATTGCCAGATGCAGTGAGGCCCCAATGGCTCTGCATTCCTGTTGCTGACATCCTGTGGCTCACGGCAGGAACAAGGAACTGACTCCACAAGCACGTGACGTGCTGGTGTCCCATCTCAACAACACACCTCTCCGTTATTTTTTTACCAGCACCACACCCCCTCAGGCCAGTTCTGTCTGGAACTGTGTAACCTTACACACCAGCCATCAGTTCCAACCCCTCCCCAGCTGCCCTGTCCTGCTCAGAGTGTATTTTGCTGGCTCTGTTTATTCAAAGTCTCCAGCTGGACTTTGTACCACGCTACATTGATTTGTCCATGGTGTGGAAGACAGAGCCCTAACCCACAGGCACACCCCGTGCTGGTGTTGGCATCTCTGCTGTGGCTGGTCTAACAACAGAATTCTCATTGAGGAGAGAAAATACAGACCCAGAAAAAGCCAAACTACACCAGTTATCTGCTCCAGACACCTAAACCAGAGCCCAAAACCTAAGCCACCCCAGTTCAAGCATCACTCAACAGCAGAAGTCACCCAGGCCTGGCAGGAAGCGACTTGTTCCAAAAGCAGCCCAGCACAAGCCCTGCTCCCCAGGGACAGGTGGATGATGGCATTACCTTGCCTATCCAGGTCCCCAGGAGGCTGACACACACTTTGCCATTGTCGTACAGGTTGGGGTTCAGTCTCCCACTGCACTGGGAGAGGTAACGGAACAGAGGCGGGACAGCGGGGTAGATGTTGGGGAGCTGAATGTCGAAGAGGAAGAGGCCATCTTCATAGGGTGTGCGTGTGGGCCCTTTGATAAGTGCTGAGAAGAGATCCTGTGGGGAGAGGCAAGAGGTCAGGCACTGGGAAACACCCTCTTACCCTGGCAGAGCTGTATTTACATGGAGGGAGAGCTGGGACGTGATTGACTCGGCCTTTTCAACTGTCAGCTCAAGCGACACATCTCAGGGCACCTTCCCCCGCCAGAAGTTGCACCCTGAGAGCAAAGCGAACATTTGCATCTGAAACAGGGCTTCAAGGAGGGCAAAAATTCCCAAATTTACTCCCTGCTGACACAGCCCCTTGCTGGCTGCCCGCCTGTCTTCCCACTCAGCCCTCAGAGCAGGCTCCCTGCAATCAGCAGCTCCTTTTCTGCCACCCTGACTCGGGGAATGCAAAAGCAGCAAAAGCAGCCATTTTGGGTAATTACAGCCCTATTTCACATGCTGCACACATTCCTGCAGCTCTAATGCAAAGGATTAGGGCTAAGCAGGGAATTCCAAAGACAGAGATCCGGATGCTGAGCCCAGCTCTACCACAAAGGCATCTCAGAGTGGGCACTTGCCATTCGATCCTCGAAGGTTTTCACCATGATGCCAT
Organism: Sinosuthora webbiana; assembly: GCA_013397395.1. NCBI lineage: Eukaryota > Metazoa > Chordata > Aves > Passeriformes > Sylviidae > Sinosuthora > Sinosuthora webbiana. The sequence goes on along the minus strand of VXBN01009950.1, from coordinate 499,525 downwards.
CAGGCAGGGAGGTGGCCAGCAGAGCCATCTCCTTCCGCACGGTGCTGAAGAACTTCTTGGCTTCTGGGGGCTGGAACTCCATTTTCTTGAAGGCATGGGAATCTGTGGGACAAGGAAGACAACAGAGTAACAGCCTGCCTTTGGAAACTGCCACAGGTTCATCATGAAGGCAAATCTACCCATGTGTAATATGCATCATGTAGAAGAGAGGAATTAACTTGCTTTGGTGTTGAGCCAGGAGGCAGGAGAGATTATTTCCCACACAGCACAGCAACCACAACCTGCATCTCCTGTTCTCACTGTCCCACATGTCACTGTCCCCTGTGGTCCACCTAGGAGCCTTGTCCCACTGCTGGGCAGCAGCTACAGAGCAATGGCCCCTTCTCTGCCAAACCTAAGCACAGCTCCCCACTTTCCCTTGCCCACACCTGCAGCTTCACAACAGTTTGGCCACCTTTCCTTTCCCTCCCAGGTCTGGCTCATGAGCACCTTGGGCTCCATGTCACCAATGTTCCACACAGCCAGATGCTCTTTTTTATTTCTGGCCATTACCATTGGTGCCAGTGAGTAAGGACACTCACTCACCAAGAACACCCAGCACAAGAACACCAGCTGGTTTTGCTCTGCTTTTGAACCGATGCAGCCTTGAAAAAAAGCCTGAACAAACCCTGCAACTTGCAAGGAAATGTCTGCAGTGGAAAGCAACTGATGTCTGCAGCTCTCCAACATTAGTCACCACCCTGGGAAAGAGGCCTGGGAAGGTACAAGAGTGCCTAGAGATGCTATCTAAAAGCCATGCTCAGGTCCCAGAACACACTGTGCTTACAGAAGTTGGCTTAATTTCTCCTCTCCAGTTAATGAGCTGTGAAAAGGATTCAGAAGGAGAGAGGATACAGAAACCAAAAGGTTTGAGGCAAAGGTTTTGGATAAAGAAACACTGCAGGACAGCAGTGAAGGACCAAGTATCCCACACTCACCTGGAGCATATTCCAACACAGAGAACACTTCTCCCTTGGCACTGGTGAAGGTGACTCCAGGCTTCCCTCCACTCTGCTGGCAGAGCACTGGTGTCTCACTGGGCCACTCTGACCTCACTGGTGTCTGTGCCTCTGCTTTTTCTTCCTTCTTCTCTGTCTCTACCATGGCTTCCATCTTCTCCTCCTCAGCAATAGCCACATTATCCAAGGTCTTCTTTAGATTTTCCTGCAGCTTTTTAATATCGTCCAGGAACTTCTTCTCCCGAGTGGGTTTTTCCAATTCCACAGTAGGGGAGGTGGGAGAGCCAGTCAGCAGCTGCTCCACAGTCATATTTTTCAGGCTTTCCAAGATCTTGATGGCCTCCTTTAGTTCCCGGAAACTCTTTGGAGCTCCATCTTTACCAGCTTTTTCTGTAGCAAGGTCTGCAACTGCCATAGCCACAGCTCCCTGGACTTGTTCTTCTACTTTTTTCACCTCCTCTGCTGCTGGTTCCTCAGGTTCAAAGTCCTCAATTTTTGGGTGGTCATCTTCCATGAGGCCATTATCTGTCTCCCAGCTGTCACTTTCATCCTCCCACTCTGAGGATGCCCCGCTGGTGCTGCCGTCAACAGAATCATAGTCTGACTCCTCAATTTCTGATTCAATGTTGTACAAGTGCTAAAGGAGAGCAGAGTAACACAAGACTTAGGCTGAAGTACAGGTTCAGTTGTTTTTAAAACTAAGTCATGAAAAAGGAGTATCCATTGGAATTGGTTGGGCTGTTAAAATCCATTCCATCTATACTGGCACAGATTATGAAATCACACAGCCCCATCCTCCACTTTTCCAACAATGGCATTGGGGGTAAAACTAGGGCAAGTTCTACACGGGCTGCAGTCCTCCCACTGTCTGGGATCCAGCACCTGGCAGGTGCCCCACAGCTACCTGGATGCCCCAGGGTTTCAGAACACAGAGCTCAGAAAGTATTTGGTATCATGTGAGGAGTTGGTATTTCTGGTCCTGCCTCTGCACCAGCAACTGTGTTGGCACAGAGCCCTGGTTTGGCTGCCTCCACACTCTGCCCTTCCACAGAGACAATGCTGGAACCAGGAACACGTTCCCACAGCAGCTCTCCTCTCCTGTGGCACACAATACTTGCCGACGGATCCTTGCTAGGCTGCTTTAGCTGTTATATGTGGCTACTGCTTAAAATTCAGCTGGGACAATGGAGCCTCACCCAAGCTGCTGAATAAGCTCTTACATAAAATGTTCTCTTCCCTCTCACTACTGAGAAGCTGAACACATCCCCACTCCATCCAGCCTCACCTCCTACAACTTGCTTTGGCACATGCTACGTCTCAGGAGGTCTCTCTGCAGAGACAGACCTCCTTCAGCTTTAAGCACCAACACAGAACCAAGGGGAGCAAGAACACCTTTACAGGGCTGTGTTTGCAGTTACAGGATGGGAGCATTTTATCCACAAGCTTCTGACACTTGAGTGACAGCCCAAGAATCCTCTTAATCTTGCAAGATTTGACCCCAGAGGCTAAAGCACAGGGGGCCCTCAGTCATCTTGTCAAAGCCTTCAACTGAACCATCACTGTTGAGCCAGTCCTGTACCACTCAGAGACAGGCAGCCAGCAGAGGTTAGCTGGGTTCAACACAAGTGACTGCAGGCAGGAAAAGCCATCAAAACTCACTGCCCTCAAAGCTAATCCAAATCTGAGTTGGAAAGTTAATTAGCCTGTTATGCCATCTTTATTTTTAGAGCTGTGAAAAAGCATCCAGACAGCTCATCTCTGGGCACATGGTCAGGCATTGATAAATCATGGTTTTACCAACTGATAATTCATGCTTCTGACATTTCCCTAACTCCTGTAATTATGCAGAGGAGCAGAATCGAAGGGACTGGCGTGACACAGCAGGAGCTGCTGCAGAGCCCCGGCACTGCAGTGTGAGAACAGCCCTTTGTGGAGCACACATCAGACCTCTGATTGTGCCTGTGATCCAAGCACATGTGACAACAGGGGGAAGGGAGACAGCAGCCTGCTTTGTACGCCCCAGTCCACTGCCATAGTGCAGGCATTGACTATTCTACTGTAATTAATGCAGAGCTGCTTGGTTTAAAAAGGAATCTTGCTCAAGTACTTAGTACTTGCTAAGGCATCTCTGCAGTGGAGGCAGTGGTTGCCCTGCCAGTGACAGAATGGGACTCTACAGATGTAGGTTGTCTTGTATCTTTAGGCTGTCTGCCTTCATTCCAGGCAACAAGGAGAGAAGACAAGGGATGAAACTGTATGGGGAGTAGCAAGTATGAGTACAAGACAAAAGCCTTAAAAGAACCCCAGACAAATCAGACGGGTGCAGCGGATTAGCAGTATAGTTTGTATTTTTCAGCTTGCACTCAACCCTTTCCCTGCCTGCCCTGGGATAAGATTTGAGTTTGATCCCTACGTTAGCTAAGGCGACAAATTGTGGCTCTGGCCACAACTTCTGGAGGAGTTTCTTTAGCTGAAAACCCCACTATGGTGGCATTTCACAAGAGAGACAGAACATGCAATAGTCTTTCAGCAGTGCCCTGGTTGGGCAATGCACTAACCCGGGCTCCAGTCAGAACCCATCACCCCTGAGCTCTGCAAAGCACCAGGAGCTGGAGGCCAGGAGCAGGGCCCTGGGCAGAGCTGGGAGCATGCAGTGCACTAGTTAAGGCAAAAAGAGCCTGTCCAGGCTTTCCTAATCACTAGACTAGAGAGCAGTTATGACCAACTAGTTGCCCAGACCTCCTGACAAAAGGGTCTTCCTGTGCTAACAGAATTGGGAAGCCACCCTATTATATGGGACTGCTCCAATCAACAGAGCAAGAGCCCCTTACCCAGTGAATCTCTCTGCGCACAGGATTTAAATCCAAGTCTTGCCACTCAGCTAAGAATTACAGTGATATTGGGAGCTGGAACAGAACCTCACCTGAGGCAGAATGATAGTCTTGGAATTGTCAGCCCACACCACTTCCACCTTACTGCTGACATCCACACGAGCCACCTGTCCGACCGAAGGCTGTGGAGACAAGAGAGGTTTGTCAGTCCCTTTTCTTCCCCAGGCACTTCAGTACAGAGCAGGAAGGATTTGAGAAACATTCCCCAGCTGGAGAACCACCTAGAGCAACCCCTGCATCCTACATACAGAAACCACACAACTCTGCCATGGAGGTGGGGAAAACTCCTCTCCACAAGGAACAGGAGGGCTGGTCTGGCAGGAGATCCTGATCTTTGACAGGACCAGTGGCCCTTCAGTGCCAGCAAGAGACAGGTCCTCCATGGAATGGGGGTGCCCTCTAGTGGGGTGCCCTCAGCCCCCCCAAACACCCAGCACCAGGGGCTCCCCAGAGAGCACAGGCATGAACAAACAAGCCACACTCGTGCAGGGTGTGCAGGCAAGGAGCACCTTGCCCTGGGGCAGGTTATTTAGGTCAGCTGAGCAGGCTGGGATGTGTTTCGTGCTCTAAGAGCCACACTACACCTTTTAACACTTTTTTAGGGCAGCAGGCTCAAAAGCTGGAGGTCTCTCCAGGAGTGTTTCCTCTATAATATAAATTGTTCCTTCTTCCCCCCAAGGAGCTCAATCAGGTCAACAACATGAACATAGCTCAGTCACCATAGCTGAACCCCAGTCTTCTGCTGCCAAGCAAAACTGGTTTCATGACAAATCCACCTTCACAGTTGCCCAGGAGCCCACAGAATATCCTTTTATTACAAGTTACTCTGAAATCCTAAGCAAGAGTTTTATGAAAAGCCCTCAGGCGTATGTTCAGTTCTTGTCTCAGCTCCACTCTTGCTCTGCTGCAGACTGTCATCAAGGTCAAAGGATTTCAAGGTTACATCTCCACCAGACAGAGATCTGATGTGTTACTCATGACAGCAGGAGACACCAATACAAAATCAGGAAAATAGGGAGTGTAGGATGCCCATGTGGGGCCTAAAGCCTTCCTATCAACTTTTCCAAGTGTCTCCACCACTACCTGGTGACAGCACTGTGCCAGGACCCACCTCATCCTCCTTGGCTGCGGCCCCGTCCGAGTTGCCGATGCGGATGACGATGTCGGTGGTGCGGAAGCGAAAGTCGGGGTGATCGGCAATGTCGTACACGCTCACGTCCTCCTCCTCCCCGATCAGCTGCACCCAGACACAGGGCAACAGTCAGCCCCAGGAGGCTGCACTGACCCCCAGAACACACCTCCAGCACTACAAAGCACTTTGTGGTTTATTTTGTCCCTTTTCAGCGGCTCCAACAGCCTGCAAGGGGCTGCTGCTGTCCCTCTTTGTCACGTCACCCAGCAGCGTGTGGATCAAGGCACAACAATGAAAGGAAGCAGATATTCTGTCTCATCTGCTCACCCTCACTTTTACCTCAGGGTCCATGTCACCATGACAAGGAGACAGGCAACCACAGTGTTTTATTCCCTTCTGAACACCCAGATTTCTCAAAGCAGTTCACTGGGGCCCAAAGGGCAAGAGTTTGCTTTTGAAATTACCCAAGGCAACAGGAAGTATATGACAAAAAAACTTGTCATTTAATGGGAAACATCTTTCCTTTGATTTCTCCTGAAGAAAGAGAGCTAGGAGCTCACAAATTATGAGAAATAAGTGGAGCCCAACCCCAGGCCAGACTCATGTTCTGCTTGTGCATGTGAAGGGCCCTGCTCAGTTATGACAGTGTGGTCTGGCAGGCTAAGACAAAGCAATGTTGAGGACCCTCCTCTCATCTCCAACTAGACTGCAGTCTATCAAGACTCTGGAAAACACAGCATTCCTACAAATCCCAAGGAAAAGGCATTAGGGTAACCATGGGCAATAGTACCTGTCAGAGGCAAGCACAACAACGTGCAATAGATTGATCCTCTTTCTATGAACCATGCAAAGACATGGAGAGGAAAAATTCTTACAGTGAACTCAAGAAATCAATTGTCTGTAACAACTTTAGCAAAAAACTTCATCCACACCAGAGCTTGATGATACCATGGTATGCAAATTATCTGCCTGGTCTTTGCTACCTCACAGGCATCTACAAATATGGAGTGACATCACCTCTAGCTAAGTCTCCCAGGCCCATAAGCATTGTTCCCTTCCTCAAGGACAAACAATCAATGTGGAGCTGATTTATCTGTGTTTATCTGTGAGGCTTGTGTTATTTTGTGGCTGCTTTCTTTTAGCTGGCTGCAGCAGGCACTGGCTCCTGCACTTACCTCCACATCATCTCCACTGGGTTTGAGCTTGAACCACTTCACCACACAGGTACGGCCGATGTGGTCCCCAGACTGCACCACTCCATACAACCCAGGATCCTGGGAGCTCTGAGCTTTTGGTCACAATGGTAGGGAAGAAAACAGACCAATCAGGCAAAGGAGCACGGACTTTGCTCAGTGACTGAGGCTGTCAGCTCCTGGGCTCTCATGGCTGAAGCCTTCCACTTGTGAATGACATGAGGAAAAACACTTCTTCCTACACAGTGAAAATTGTTGCCAAACTAGAATGGTAGAGCTGGAGCTGACGGGTTACTCTAGTTCCCACAGACTACGTGTAACCCAGAAGACCAGTCAGACTATTACTCATCAGAAATGGCCATATAAACCAGCCTCTATTTATGTTAACCCAGTTTTCCTGCTTCCCAACCTGAGTGTCTTCTGGTCCCCACTGCTGAGGGTCCACCCTTGCTAGAAAAGGAGCTGAGAGCCAGATGGCGTCAATATTTCATACCCAAAAGCTGTAAGTCTCCTTGAACTTGTCCTAGTGGTCCTCACTGGCATCACCAATTGGTTTGGTGAAGAAAAGCAATTCAAGAAGATGCCTCTGGATCCCAAAACCCTCCATGAAAAACACATGAGGGTCATGATAGATCAGCCATACAGAGAAAACTGCCTGAGGTACTTTTTTTCTCCCCTCACTCTGGGTCAGAGCTCAGAGCTGTTGGCCCTTTCAAGGTGGGCAACCCCTGCTCTGCAGAAATACTGAAAATCCTAGTTTGGGTCCTTGGTATTTACTCCTTCCACATCCTTCCTGTCGTCATAGCTCAACTTTGGTATGTAAATAATGGTTCTCTGCTGCCATTCCCACCAAGCCAACTGAATCACTGCTGCCCCTGTCAGGTGCCCACCTCAAGTGAGCACTAACAGCTACAGAGCAAATTAGGGGATCCAAACTAAAAAATACTTTGCAATTAAAGAGCATTGTTCTGACACCCAATACCTCTTTTGTCCACCACAAAATCGCCAGGGCAGAACTCGTTGTTGTCCAGATGATGGACAGGGATCAGCTCATTGGAGCGGATGTTTGTCTCCACGGTGCCGTCCTGCCACATCACGTCAGCTGAAGTCATCGTGGTCACCACCTCCACAGCAACCCTGGCAGCACAGAAAGGCAATGGGTTACCAAAGGGAACATCAGGGATTAAGATGGACCTCAGCAACACAAAGGTACATGGATCAGCAGGCTGGGGAGCAAATCAGGAAACCCCATGTAGAGCCCATGGATGCAGCTACACAGCGGGCTTTGTTTTCATGGGTTCTCAACCCCTGCAGCGTGTTACGTTGCTGAAGGAGGACTGACTTTCCAGGGAGCTCCTGCTGAGTTCACTTTTATTCCTATGGAGGCAAATTAACATCTACTGGCACCCATTTTCTGCCCCTGACAGAAGCACGACAGGAGCTTCAAACAGTTTGAAACTTGAGGTCCTCTCTACTGGAGCACCTTCCAGCCTGACAGCTCTGAGGAGTCTTTGAAACTAGAAGAACACATGACTGGAAAGATAAATTGTCACAGCCCTTCCAGAGAGAAAAAAAAAAAAAAAAAGAAAAGAAAAAACAAAGCAGAAAGAAAAGAGGCAACACATTGAATGTGGGTAAAGCAAAAGGATTTTGTTTGAAAGAGAAGAATGTCCTTCCCAGCTGTTCAAACACATGTGTGTCTCTGCAGCTCAGAAATTAAACCCAAACAAGCCACAATGGACCACATGCTGGTTCTCTGCTGTGGGGCTTAACAAGGGATGCTTGAGGAGGCAAAGTGCTTGGGGCAGGAGGGACAGCCTAGCTGGACACTCTTCTAATATGCCCTCCACTAATTTAATCTCTCCAGAGCACAGAACAAACCAAATCCCACATTGGTTTTAAATCTTCCCTTTACTTTGCTGGCCAGGCTTTCCAGAATAACACATGTGCTGGATTTATGCTGGTTGAAGAACCAAATCAGAAAGAAGACACAATAGGCAAGTACAGCTGTTTGCCACCAGCCCTGTTTTTATGAATGCCAGAGAAATATTTTTAAGTGGAAACAAGAAGTTTTTAGTAGAGCCAGCACTCAAGAGCAGAAATTATCAGAGAAGGTTCTGTAACAGGCCAAGTGTGTGTGTAATATGCAACAAGATGGTTTCTGAGGGATATAGAAACCATCTATATGTGCAGCTGAGGATGGGAGTGGAAAGGGTGTGCAAGGAAATGAGGCACTCTTGTCTGCAGCAGTGGCTTCAAACAAAAATCAAGACTTGACATTAATAAAAATCCCTGTAATACCGTCACTAAAAGATACCCAGCGGTCTGAGAGCTGCAGCAGGTCACTCACTGATGGCAAAGCCACATGCTGAGCTGGCCCCTGCAGCCAGACTGCCCAGGAGCTGACACAATCACATGTGGTGACCAAGTGCAGGCAGCCCAAGCACTCAGCATTTCTCAGCAGTGCCTGGCAGAACATCTCTGATGGCCTCAGCACCCCAGAGGAATATTCAACAGCACTGGCCCCTCACACTGAGCTGTGCCCAGCTGCCACATGCACCCTTCACAGCATCAGCTGGGGACTCTCAGTCTGTGCTGAAAAAGCCTCCACCTCCTACTCTGTGTCATGGCTGTCTCTGCATCTCCTTGTATGGAGCTGCCCTGATCCTGCACTGGGATTTCTTGGGGCTGCCACAGGGATTTCTCCCCCGTTACCTGTATGGTGCAGGGAGCCACCAGGTGCCCTAGCTAAGCTCTCCTTAGCAAAACCTTCAATAAAACAGAGACACTCGGTGGGGGAGTGAGACATGAAGAGTGAACCAAGAATCTGTTCCCAGGAGCTCTATCACACACTCCCATTTTTTTCTCACACTTGGATACTGCTCTGCTGGGCTTTGTGACCTTCAAATCTAATTTCTCCAGAACTCACAAGGACTACAAGAACCACTCCCCTTGCATACAGGCAAAGTTAAATACCTACAAAAATGTCAACGCAGTTCATGACATTCTCAAGCTATTAGATCTCTTGAATTGTCTCTGATAATGTCACTTTCCTGGGAGGATTTTCACATGTTCTCTTATACCAGTTGATGCAGAATCTGTACACAACTAAGCAGCCCAGGGAAGCCAGCAAACAGGCAGACCACTTGGCAGATGTCCTTGCATCCCATGAAAACAGTTTAAACATTCCCAAGTTAAAAGGCAAAAGTGCTCCCTCCCCCAGGCTACTGAAATCAATTCCTCCAAGGCTCTCAAGAAGTAAGTGCAATTTGTTAGTCAAAAAATTCTAATATTAAGAAGTATAGTGCTGGCAAAAATTGCAGATCTCTGCAGAGCAGGGGGAGGGTAACAAAGACCATGCTCTGCCAGCTCAGAGCTTCGTGCTGCTCTGGAGACAGCTCTCTAGGATAAGCTGTCCATTCCTAGCATGGTCTGTCCTCAGCCTCTCTGCAGAAGCTGCCAGGAAGGTAACCAATTAGTGTCATGTTTAAGCTGTGTGATCTTTATTCACCTCTCTCCCTGCACACAGAGTCTAACACAGCACAGATATGCTGTCCATGCCCCGAGGCACAGCTGAAATGGAATAGCATCAGTGTCAGGTCACATGGCCCCAGTTTCATCAGAAGCTGGAGTGAGACCAAGCTGATTCCACACAGGCCACTGCACAGTCATCACAGGATAATTGCTGTCAGTTACTACCAAGCGGTGCCCAAACTCCTCATCATCCTGCACCCCAGTTCAGGTGGTGCTTTACAGCTGAGCACTTGGGTGAGGGAGATTTTGGCATTTACACGTGGGTGTGGAAATCCAGCTCACCTGTCTCCCGGCTTAAACTCTCGTGAAACCTTGGTCTTCTTCTTCTTGTGCTTCCGCTTCAGGTTTTTGATGGAAAGAGGGATGCTCTTCTTGCGGCAGGTGCCGCTGCCACTCTGGGAGGAGGCCGTGGAGCTAGCAGAAGAGGTGACAGAACTGGTGTCATCAGTGTCATCAGCTGCCTCATCATCAGCATCCTGCTCCATGGACTGCAGCCGGTAGTCAGGCAGCCCTTCATCCTTGAGGAGAAAGGGAGGCTGCTGCTGCTGCCGCGCTGCTGCTCCCCCTTTGTCCTTCCCTGCTTCTTCAGGCTGCTCCTCCTTGCTCTCCCCAGGACTTGGTGCGCTGTTGGAAGAGTCAACGTCCAGCTCACACTTGGATTCAGGCTTAAGCTCTTCAGATTTCTGGTCAGCAGCTGCAGCAGACTCTTTGTCAGGGGCTTCACTGGGGCCCTGAGACTCCGGGGAGCACGACATGATCTTCACAATCTGCTTCTTCAGCAGCCGTCTCACCTGGAGAGAGCAGACGTGGGTCAGACCTGTGCCTGGACACTCTGCAGGCTGCCAGCCAGCCTGGGGAATGCTCAGCTTTGTGCAGGGAAAAACAGCACCCACGGGGCTCTGCAAATTTCACCTGTCCCAGACTACCCTGCAAAGCAGCATCTCACAGTGCTCTGTGCAGGAGCAGCACTGCACTAGCCCAAGTAAAGTAAACTTTGCTCCTTCAGCTTATTTTAAGCATGTTTTGAACTTTTTTGTTATGGAAGGTCACAAGAAGTTGCACAAGTTAATCCATGTAACAGGCACAGCCATGCAGAGAGGTCACCATCTAAACACTGATGACACCCTGTTATTCCAGGAACACCACAGCTCTACAGCCAGCAGGTACATATCATAGCATGACTCACTTGGCCTAAGAAGCAAAAACAACTTCCTTGTTTCACTGTAGCAAGGATTTAACTGAACATTTCAGCTCCATGAGAATTCTAAGGAAAACAACATGTTTTTAAGTCCCAGCTGTCAGAGCACACTTGACCCCCTGCAAGCTGACACTTCTGTGTTCAGGCCCTGTTCGTGTTCTCTCCAGGTGTTAGCTGCATGCTTCACCCAGAGCAGCCAGATTACTCCACAAGGTGACTTCCCTGCTGGCAACAACAAGCCATTACTCTTCACAACCACTTCAGGAGTCACATTTCAGACCACATGACTACCAGGAAGATCTCTGCTTTAAAAGCCACAGTGACCACAAATGCTTAGAGAAGTCAAGGCCTCCCTCTACCCCTCAACTCACCTTTTTGGCAACTGATCCTTCACCCAGGACACAGTTCCTCTCTGGGCATTCACAGGTGATTTTTGCAGGTTCCACTTTGTCTGGGAACACGTAGAGGCATCTTTCCCCAAGCTGCCTTTGGGCATGGTCAAAGCACCCCAGACGCTTTACCCTGGCAGAAGAGGAGAGCCATGAGCACAGAACAGTACCAGTGACAGAACCCAGCAGTGCCCAGGGCCTTCACAAGGCTGGCACGGCCTCACACCAACAGTGCTCCTTCAGGGGTGGCAGAGCACCACACCAAATCATTCCCAGGCACACAATTCTAAAGGAGAAGTGGGAATCTCACCAGGGACTGGGTGGGGATACAAAGGGTTTGGGTGGGACACAAGTCACTCCTCTCCCTGTAGCTCTCCCCTTCTTCCCAGAGAGAGCTGCCAAAGAGACCTTTGGGGGTTTTTGCTGTAATTTGAGAGCTGCTCCTCTCCAGCACACGAGCTCCAGGCAGGACCCACAGTGACAGTGCTGCTGCTCATCAGACTCGTCTATCGAGCTTTCCCAGCCCATTCCGGCAGGCGCAGCCTGCAGAGGGCACCAGTTACTGCCTGAGCACCAGCCCGGGCTGCAGCCGCACCCCTGAGCCCCACCCCAGCCCCAGCCCTGACACACACGGAGCTGCAGCCTGCTCCAGGCAGGAGTCAAAGGAGAAGAAGGAAGCTGCTGTAGACACCACTCTGTGCACCTGTCAGCTGGAGAGAGCTTGGCATTAGCGGGATGCTTGCCCTCATGCTGGTAACTCAACTATCAGCTAAACTAATCTGGAAGTTGTTCTCTTGTATTTTTGAAGCTCTGGGATATGCTGAAAACAGCAGCATTGTGTCTCTTCACTTGGCAGGTCTGTCACCCACAGTCTGCAAGGCCTCAGTGCTGGGAGTGAAAAGGGGTTTTCAAGGGATCTCACCTGGACAGCTTCTCCTGACTGATTATCGAGGGAGGAGGGCTCACACTGTCAGTACCCCCAGGACAGAAGCTTTTAGTGATCCAAGTAACCTTTAGTTCTACCACCTGCACCTACAATGTAGTGATAGAAAAGAAAATTTAACATTTCAGAGACTTTCCCAGACCAGTATCTCAGATCTGAAAGTTTCCCCACAGGAAAGTGGCAAACCTACTTTTATCATTTAATATGGGCAAGTGCAGTTTCACCACATGCAGGACAATCACAGTGCCCCCACAGCCTGACCCCTGAAAACAGAGATTCTACAGCTTTTAACTTCAAGGCAAGACAGGTGGCTTGGGAAGGAAGCTATGGCACACATAAATCAGCAGTCCAATGTCACAAAGAGATATGCTAATGGACTTGGAGCTGCTCCTTCTTTGAGCAAAGAGTCAGCAATATTTCTCCCTTTCTGGACAGCATGCAACACTAAGTTTCAATAGAAGATGTGCTCCTAGTGCCCTAATGATCAGCAGTATTGCCCTCTGAGTGTGCTGACACATGATCACTTTACAGGGTGCCAGCAGGGACCCTTGCTACGATGCTCAAAAGTCCTGCCAGTCCCCAAGGAGAAATTTGTCACCTCAGAACACCACAGCCACAGCACATTTGCTCTTGGGAGGTTACCATGGCAAACTGACTCTGCTCCAAACAGCCAGCCAGGGACCATGCAAGGCAGAAGGTGGCCATGTGTCAGGGTGGCAGTCCTTACCTCTTCCACCACCACTCTGAACTTGCTCTTTGTGCTCAGAACAGGCTTCACACCCGAGAGCCACTGCACGCTGGAGAACACTTTAGACGGCCCAATGAGGACTTGTCCAGGATAAAAGCCATATGAATCATCAAAGAAGAGACCCTGTGGGAGAAAGGGAGGGGAGAAAAACAGCATAAAGGACTCTAAGATCTAATATTCCAGCATTTCCCTTCAATCTTTTGTGACCAGTAAAATTAACTATAAAGGTAAAGTCTGCAATATGCCCGTCGCCTGTAGCTCGTCCTCTCCTGAAGGCAGCCCAGCAGTTCCTATAGCAACCTGCTCTGTCACACACCCAAACAGGACCAGGACTTGGTGCAGGAGAAGCAAAGGTGCTTGCAAGAAACAAAAGATAAATATTTCCACACAGAGGTTCTCATTAACAAGGTAGGCAAGGTCATCTGGCAAGGACATCTCTCTCTTCCATGCTCTACTTCAAGCACATACATCTCTCAGAGGCAGAGGATGTGTGCCTTCACTCTCTACTTGTCAAATTAAGTGTGTAAGTATTATTCCTGTCTCAGCTGGATTAGCTAATATGACAGTTCTTTGAAAACAAAAACAGGACAGTAAACACAATTGCTTTCCTAGAGTTCCTTCCCACTGATACTGAGATTCAGAGTGTGGGGGCGGACAGAGCAGTTTAGGATAGATAAAATACTGAGCACAAAACTGCACTGAGTCTTGTAATTTGTCAGAAGGGATAAGAGCACTGTGACAAGATCTAAGTCAGGTAAGCATCTAACACACAGCAATTCTGAGCACAGGATAAAGAGTAACACTGGAAAAAAGCCTGTGATTCAGTCCTGCCTGAATCTCCCCAGAGGACTCTGTACACTTTAAAGGCATTCTGACTCAAAACAAGCCATCTCAGAATTGGGTAACCAGAAGCTGAATGTTGCTACAACATCGATTTAGCGAGCAGAAAACACACTGCACAACCCAAAGTAGCAGAGATTGAGGTACTGGAGAATATCGAGCGACAGACCACTCCTTTTCTGTACAGAACCAGAAAACCACAGCAGCACATCCTATTGAACAGATATTCCATTTACTCTTCAACAAGCTGGCATCAAGTATTAGCACAAGTGCAGTTTTAGATCAAAGGGACCTTTGCTTTGAAGGCTGGGAGGGATAAGAGCTCAGTGCTTTGCTAGTTCCTAAGAATCACACGTCATCCTCTGTCATCTCCCAACACTGCTGCCAGGAGTGCAGCAAGGCCCTTTGGAAGAACAAGCAAGCTGTCACCAGCCTTTGAAGGTGAGAGAGGTTAGATCCCATCACACAGCAAACTGTTTTACCCAAAAGCCAGCAAAGCCTTCCCTGCCATGTGATTTGGAAAATGCCAGTATGGCAGCAGCTCTCCGTTCAGAAAAACGCCATGGACTGCAGTAACGAGAGACATTATTTTACATGACCTGAAAACCTGCTTCTAGCAGAACACCTGTTAAACAAAATACCTTTTTCCAGAAGAGGAGCAGTTTTTAAAAGCAGTAAATGGAGTAAGAGCCTTCAGAAGCACGTGCAGATAGAAGGAGCAGTGAGTGAACTGCCTTGACACCAGCCAGCTGACAGCACGTTACACAAGTTGTTTACAAAGAAACCAGCTGGATGTGTTAATTGTAATACCTCCTCAAACCCTGCTCACCTTTAAACTGTTACTGTAAGTGATACATTCTTAGGATTAACAAATGCCTACGAATTTTGCCTTCTCCCTCCCTCCTGCACAAAAAGTTTCCAAGACAAAGTTGATCAAAAGGACTCTCAGGAGAGCCAGGAGCTCACCGAGTCACTGACGTGGGGACAAACGTCATACAGCTTGGCTCCATCTTCTGTGCTCATGGAACACCTGGAAAGCAGACAGGAGACACATGGTCACATTCCCAGAGCCATCCACCCCAAAAGCAAACTGCACCCAAGGAATTGACACTGCCTGAGCACGTCTGGCCATGCACCCAGCAGTGTATCACCAAGCTTTTAGGGTCCAGAGAAAAACTGGTTATAGACAAACTGTGAAAGCATTAAAGGTACCTAAAGGTCCCATTCAACATATAAAAAAACATGCTAAGTAACAGGCTGGGTGCTGGACAAGACCTGTCTGCTGCAAAGATCCCTTTGTTGCTCATGCCATGCTGGGTGGGACTTAAAGGCAATTTGGCCATATTTCCTTCAGTAATAGCTTCATTTCCAGAGTAAATTCTGGTGCCATTTCAAATGATTCATTAGGAAGAGGTTTTGCAAACAGCGCCTCACTTTACACAGCTGTTCAGGACTTTGGATTGTTCTCATTTATAAAAATTCCAGTGAAAAAGAAAGGTGTTCTATCTTGGGCTGCTTTTTCATCTTTGATAAAAACCACTAGCCTCCAAATTTCCAGCATTTCACAGACCCTTTTTTAAGGTAAGAATTCTCCCTGCAGCTTGGTGAAGTTGTGTTTCTCAGTAGGAGAGCAGTCTGAAACAACCATCCATCTTAAACTGCTACTTTTGCAGAGGAGAAGCAAAGTTTAAAGAACAGTGTGCTTTAGTTCTGGAGCACTGATCTGCTGGGATTGAAAAAAATTGTCCCCTTTCAGACTACAGCTTTTCCAGAGGGCTGTCAATGAATCTCAATGTTTTCAGAGAAAGATGCATTCTCTTGCTCTACATCTGAAGATTATGCAAGCAGATAACTTATCAATATGTAAATGAAGCCCAAAGTGTTTCTTGTTCTCATAAAACAGACCAGAATTGTGAAAGCCAGGAGGGACAGTCTTCCACAGGAAGAGAGAAGTACCTGGCTCCATTGGACAGCTTGAGGATGACCTGGTTCTTCAAGTCATAGACCTTGCCGAGCCAGCAGTCATAGGCTATGTAGTCACCATACATGAAAGGCTGTGATGAAAACAGGAAACAAAACTTTATAAATAATTGTTGTAGCTGGAGCCAATTTTTATCACTAAGACTAATTTTTCATCCCAGAGGAGCTCATATCCTACTGTCTTCCCGCAGGCAGTGACTTGGGATGAGTTATGACATTCCTGCTCTTCGCTCCCAAATTATCTTTATCTCAGGGGAAAAAGGAAGATGAAATCCTACCCCACCTCATCTCTGGAAATCACCTATCCACTCAAAGAGAGAAACAGATATGTTTGAGGCTGTTCCAGCTCAACAGAAACATGCTTGACTCATCTCAGCACTTTTACAGCCTCTTTAAACAGCAATGGTGTCGCAGCTCAGCAGCTCTGGCCCACAGCCATGGGCTGCCCTGGTCAGGTTGCCACACCGGCTTTCCACACTTACTGCAGGAGTTCTCACAAAATTTAATGTCAGTCTAGCCCTTCAAGACAATTTGGTCTCAGCAATGTGATGAGAAACACAGAACAGATGGGCAGACAAGGAGATGCTGCATCATCTTCTGCCAGGGAGGTGGCTTGCAGCAAGTTTAAAATAAAACCAAACTGCAGATGCATCTTGCACAACATGGATGCTTTGCCTTCAAGAGAGACTTGAAGTACAGCAGCATCCCTCCAAACCACCAGGCCCTGGCTCTCCTGTGTATTTTGGCAGTGTTCTCACCCAGATATGCTGTAGGTCTTTGCTGTTGACAGGGTAAAGGATGCAGTTGGTTCCCACCAGCTTCACAGCACACTCAATGTTGACGTCAATTACGGTTCCACACTGACTGTCCTGAAAACACAAAAGGGAAAAAAGGTTTGTTACTTAGGGAAGGTCCCACATACAAATGTGTGTGTTTTGTGTACAAGTCCTAAGTTCAGAGACAAATAAACTTTAAGACTAAACCCCCTCTTACCCTTCATGTCCTTGTTCTGCAGGGGCATTTCACACAACACTATGAGAGCTCAGAAGGTGAGTTCACTATTACAGACCTGGAGTGTTTTCTTCCTAGTCAGAATCTGAAATGGCTGCTAAAGCAGAAATAAGCCCATACTATATCAGGTGATCAGTATTTACTTGCTTTAAAATCTGCCTGGATCCCAGCTCCACAGGACCACCTGCCCTGAGTCAGCAGGGTTAGATCAGCAACAAAACAGAAATTCTTCAAAGCTGTTTTGACACTAACTCACATAATCCTGCAGGATGCTATAAATGGTCTTTATTTTGTGTCATACTGAAAAAAAAAAAATCTGGCACCTGTGGTCAAATTTCAACGTTTGCAGCCAGATAATTTACAGTTGGGCTAATTATAAGATGGTCTGTCATTATCTCCCTCACTTCTTAACAAAGTTTTAATCTTTTTTTGCCCCCAAGAAAAGAAGGCATGCTGTCAGGAGCCTTCTGGGGGCAGCTTGGCAGGGAGCACACAATGTGAACGTTGCTCACACATATGGTGGAGGCCTGCAAAGAAGGGCTGCTAACCCAAACACTGTCGAAGGCAGCAGCTGCCTTGGCCTCCTGACAGCTGGGACAATCGATATTCTTATTTATTAAAGACCACAAGTCCATTATCAAAGCTTACTGAGGACCAGCATGACAAATGCCCTGGTATGAGCTGTCCTTATCTCAAACATCAAGGTCTCTGCTCCAGCAGGACCTGAGCACAACACTCAAAGGGCTTATACCCTGCAAGATCTCTTTGCTCAGTTCTGCTCTTTCAACTACGGGAAATGTTTAGTCAAGGCTTTCACTGAGAGCCCTGGGCAGCCCGTGAGGGAATTCGTGAGTTTGCTGGTGCTCAACTCATTCAGTTTCATCTTGAGGACTGGCAGTTGGAACAAAGACAATCCAGGGTGATTCCTGGACAGACTGCTCAGCCCCTTTGGCTGGCTTGCCTTCCACCTGCCTGCTGCTAGTTCTCTCCTCACACCACACCATCCCCGAGGCTCCCAGGGCAATAGGATCAGGAGAGTGGCACCTGCCTCAGGCAGAGCTGTGCCAGCACAGCCAGGAGGGCTGGGAGAGCCAGGCTGGCAGACCCCAAAGCAGTAGAGGCTCCTAACCTCCAGCTGCTCCACATATCACTCCCATTCCTTTCCAGAAGGGCTGGGAAGTAAAGGGAGCCTTTCCCAGCTTCAGCTCCACCACAACAGACTGCAGCTATGCTTGTTGCCTGCACAGGCTGCCAGGAAAGAGCCCAGCAGAGCTGTACCATCACTCTCACCTGAAAAGGGCTGGCCAGAACTACATTGGCTTCACAACAGCTGCTGCCAGCATGATTCGAGCCGTGGGATGAGTGAGGCTGGCTCAGAAGTGGCACCTGCTCAACAAACCCACAGCTTCTGCAGGCTCCAGCACAGCCCCCCACCCTGCTTTTCCTCCAGAGTAAGCTAAAACAAGTATACTCACATCATCCTCTGGCTGTGCTTTGCAGTTCAGGCCCCGTGTTTTAGACTGTTTCTTAGTCAGAACCAAAAGCCCTCCAGAAACAAATTCCTTGCCCTACACTAGCATTTCAGAATTAGTTTTTTCTTTATCAGCAGCCAACATGACAGCAGCTCTGAGACATGATACAATCCAACACCTGTGATTTCTGTGGATCATACTGTCTCCTGGTCTAAAAACCCTTTAATGGATGATGGAAGTATAGCAAGCAATAAAACCAGGACTGGAGTGACTGATGTGCTTCAGCATCCTCTGCTTGTTCTCTGAGTGAGCTTCCCCATGGAGAAGGTACCTGTGCCACCCTGAAGGTGCCTCCCACCTAACACAGTTGGGTACTATTAGTCACTGCCAAGAGCAACAGGTTTAGCTCAGCTGGCTTCTCCTTCTAGTTAAAAAATGCTTGAGCAAGTGCAGAGCCCTGTCTGTGGTGAAGAAAGCAGAGATCAATGTTGTGAGCAGCCCCAGGACCTCCAGGGCTGTCGAATCAGTTCTCCTCCCTCACCTGCCACTGAACCTTCACTTACTATGAGTTTACTTATTTCCCTCCATTTCATGTAGGGAAATAAGTAAACTCATAACAAAGGAAGGTTCAGTGAAACATTAGCCTGCGACAGAGGATGCAGATTTGCAGGCTGAGGGGTTCTGCTGAATCACTCTGAGTTTATAGCAGTGCTCAGCAGTGCAGTCCCAGAAAGAGACATTGCCAGCTTGTGTCATCTTCCAGGACAGGTCCTCAGCTGGGCACAGCTCAAACACACCCATCCTTTCATTAGCTGATCCCGTTAAAGGAGGGGCCAAATGAAAGGAGCTGACATTTCACAGTTCTGTTACCAAAATCAATTTCCATCAATTCCAACAGCAGAACTGGAAAACGGAGGTGACTGAACTGAATGAGGAGAGCTGATGGGTTCAATCCTCACTCACTCTACAAGTGAGTGCACTCCCTAGATCTTGTTCCTGCTTCTTCTGGTACCCTGACACCATGCACCACACTGGAGACATTGAATATTTAAGCAGTGAATGGACTCCTTCCCTACCAGAGACAAGGCTTTAAGGCAGACCAGCAAACTCCCATCCAAGAGTGCAGCAGCTCTGGAAACACAGCCTTCAATCCCGTATCTTCTACCTCCCATCCTTCTACTCTTTCCCTCAGCACTCTCTTTTCTACTAAGAGGATCTTTACACCACCCTTATTCCTTTGTTTAAAAGGGACAGCATAGCCCAGCATCCTTTGAAGCAACAAAATCCAGGTCTGACAGATTACAGATCTACTTCTTACCTTTTCCCCAAATTAGCATCACCTGGAAATCACCTGGAAAAATGAACTTTCCACTTCTCCTGCTTCTCATGCAGCTGGATTAGACTTTCAGGCCCAACTGCATTCAGTGAAAATGATCTCATTTTATGCATTTCCCCCTGAAGCAGTCCTTTCCCACACTCAGTGCTCAATGAGAAACACACGGATTTGAGTCAGCTCTCCTCTCTTGAGGAACAGAGGATTGAGTCCTTCCCGCTCAAGGTTAAAAACAAGCCTTGAGAGAGTGTGTGGAATACAGAATAAGTTCCACATTCTCCATTTGCCAGGCCAACTGGCGCAGGGCAACCATCCCACATCCTGAATTTGGCAGGCTGACACTTGCAGGTTTTCTATTTTAAACGCTCCTGTAATTTTTGGAATATATCTGTTAGCAAGTGAAGGTCTTCTTTGGGATAAAGGGGGTTTATTGTTTAATTTACCACATATTAATTTAAAAACATTTGAGGGTGAGGAAATACATCAGATTTGTTACGTTTTCTAATAAAGAGAGAAACTGAGTTATAATCTCACCATTCCGTCAATTAAAAAAAAAATGAAGTTACTGTGCACAAGGGTAAAAAAAAATACCATTATTCAAACATGCAAACCAACAAAAATGAATGTGCAAGACAACTGCTGGGTACATATCTACCAAAACATGTGCAGCAAGCCAGGGGAGCCAATTTCTGCTCAAATGAGAATGGAAATCGCAAACAAAAGCAGCACATCCATGTTTGCCAAGAGGAGAACAACCTGCTGTCCTGAAAGCTTAAAATGACTTTAAGAAGCACTGGATAACAAACAGTTGAGAGATAGGACTCAAAGCACCCCCTGAGTGAGAAGAATATACTGAAGGCTCCAGCTGTGCCAGGTACGATACTGTGAACAGCTGATAATTCCAGTTTCTACCTGGTCATTGTTTTGGATGAGAACTCTTTCAGAAAATTGCATTTTTAGAAAAATATGTTGACTTCAAATTTCCATTTCAAACAACCATTACATTTCTTAAGGAAATACTTTGCTTCAGCAATTTTCAAATTATCATTCAAGCTTTTCATTCTTTTTTGTTTCCTTTGTAATATTCTTGAAAAAGGGGGTGGGTTTACTTTTATTAATTGACAAAAAAAAAAAGGCTTTATTTAAAAATAACAACAACCCAAACAAACCAGGCAGCAGGTCAGAGAAAAGCCTTCTCTATCCCTGCACCAGGCTGCACACCATGTGGTGCAACTGCAGCAGTTAGTGGCCAGCTGCTTCCTTCAGCACAGCCTTGGTAGCCACATTGCTGGAAGCAAGTCAAGAGAAGACAGAGGCAAGCACATGGCAGGGCCATATGGCTCAGGGTTAGAGGTTAGCTCTGANACTGTGAACAGCTGATAATTCCAGTTTCTACCTGGTCATTGTTTTGGATGAGAACTCTTTCAGAAAATTGCATTTTTAGAAAAATATGTTGACTTCAAATTTCCATTTCAAACAACCATTACATTTCTTAAGGAAATACTTTGCTTCAGCAATTTTCAAATTATCATTCAAGCTTTTCATTCTTTTTTGTTTCCTTTGTAATATTCTTGAAAAAGGGGGTGGGTTTACTTTTATTAATTGACAAAAAAAAAAAGGCTTTATTTAAAAATAACAACAACCCAAACAAACCAGGCAGCAGGTCAGAGAAAAGCCTTCTCTATCCCTGCACCAGGCTGCACACCATGTGGTGCAACTGCAGCAGTTAGTGGCCAGCTGCTTCCTTCAGCACAGCCTTGGTAGCCACATTGCTGGAAGCGAGTCAAGAGAAGACAGAGGCAAGCACATGGCAGGGCCATATGGCTCAGGGTTAGAGGTTAGCTCTGAGCCACAGCAAAAAAACTGCCAGCCTTGCTGAGCTCCTAAAGAGAGCACATCCCATCTGATCACTGATAACTCAACAAGCTCCCCAGTATTCCCTGCACAAAACCCAAATCCACACATCTGTGATGGACACAAGTGCCACGCAACTAGAACAAAGTGGCTGGGACATAGAACAGCATCCAGAAAGAGCAAAGGGAACAATTATCAGCTGCTGTTTAAGAGCCAGCTTGCTTTTTGTCAACCTAGCTGTGTTGGATGCTCCAGCAGCGTTGCTGCATTTCTGGGAGAAGCTGGGAAAGATGCTGCTTATGGCATATTGAGAGGTGTGTCGGAAAACATTCCCCCCAAATTCTCTACCAGAGCACACAAAGAGGCAAATGGAAGCAGTGGAACTGGGATCTGCTCCCACACCAACCTCCCTGCGAGGTCTGGGAGAGCAGGTCCACAGTCCTCACATCTCAGAATGGATTCTTGTCTCCTTCCCTGACCATGACCAGGACTGCTTGCTCAGGAGACCTTTGCAGCTGTAGAGAGGCAGCCTTAGCAGAATTCCATTTCCACTGGATGCAGCTAAGCCTATCCAACACACTAAAAATAGAACGTGCTCCAAGCATTACTGTCCAGCTCCATTCAGGCAATTTGGCAAGTCTCAGAAATCCATGCAGCAGTACCACAATCAAAAAAGGGACAAAGGAAAAAAAACCACTTACACTGGAGCTCATGTGTCTGACCACATCTCGAGGGACCACGGAGCGATCTTCAAGCTTCAGCTAAGGAGAGAGAGAGAGAGATTGGCTTTAGTGATGACCCCAGATGAGAGTGAGAAATAACATGACAAATACAAATGCACAGCATCCCAACCCTCCAGACTGAGGAGGATTGCAGCGGAGGATGCCGAGCACACAGAGTTAATCCCCTTGGCACAGTTGCAAAATCCAGTTGACAGATCTGACATCAGCAACCAAGGGATCCATCCATGACTGTGCTCTAAGTCAGCAGACACATCAAAAAGGGTGCAGACATTGACTCATTCATCCCCTCAAGTCTCCCTCTCCTCTTCCCCTGCCTGCACCACGCATCATTCCCTACCCACATCCAGTCAATGTAGTAGGGAAGACAGAAGACACTCAAAGCAGCACATCACACCACAGTTCTGTGTCTCATCATGCACGCTTTTCACCCAAGATACTCCCAAATATCTGTGGGAAGCCTGTTTGGCCTGGGACACATAAAGCAAGGTCCTGAACAGTAAGCCTAGGATAGCAGGGGAATAGGTGACAAATCCACTGCAGTGGAAGTGGAAGCACTTGGAAGAAAAAGGAAAAGAAATGGCTGTTTCTGCACCTAGAAGCTCTCAGGTACACACAGGTAACAAAACATCAATAAGACCATGGATAAAGTCAAAGCACTGCTTATTCCAGCTCCTGCTAAAGCACTTGCTGGCAGAGAGCTCATTCTGGCAACAAAGGATGTGGCTGGACCATCCGTACATACCCTACAGCAGCTCAGACCTGTGGGCACCAGGAGTGCTCCTGGAAAGGGAATGTATCACCTGATGAATCTCCAGTGATTAACCAAGTGATGCAGCCCCTCATCCAGCTGTTTCAGTGACCTCGAGACTACTTGCAAGCTATTTCATTAAGTGTTTTCAGCAAGCTTAAAACTACAAAATGCAGCTGCCATTGAATACACTGGAATGCTACATTAGGGATGATGTCCTACAGGAGGCCACAAGACTGAACTCCAATTTCAGGCTTGCTCAGCCTCCCAGTAACTCAGCTAAAATCTCCCTCTGCTGAACAGAGAAGCCTCATCTGCATTTCAGTGGTCCAGAAGTTATTTGCATTGGTACACCACTCTGAGTCCTGCAAACACACTCATTACACACCCCGTGCTCTGGGAAGTGCCACATGAACGCACCATCGGGGACAAAACCTCTCTCACGTGTCTCATGCCACTGCTGCTGCACTCCTGGCTTTTCCTTGTTCACCCCCAACCTGAACTCCACTGTGCTCTGTCAGCATTTCATCCTAACCCACTCCCTGGCTCACAGCCTGCTTTACTAAATTAGACAAATCTATAATCCAAGAGCAGGATCTGGAGTCAAACCAAAGGACCTGAGTATTTATCATCTCCTTGACTGCGTGTTTCAGTAAGAGAGGAAGAGACCCAGCCAGGCAGGCTTTTAGACCCGACTTCTGGAGTCAGAACCACACCAGAGTGGGAAACCTGAAGCCCACAGTACTTTTCCAGATTGTAGAAGTGTTTTCGCTGCCTCCCACATCCCACTGCGGTGTATAGATAGATGGGAATTTTTATACAGCTTCCTAAAATTATTTGTTAAAGTAAGTACTGTATAGGCAGCCTTTTAAAATTCAGAATCAGGCTGCAACGTTCACATTCCAGTAAGTACTCAGGCATGAGCAGCAGTTTGGGTATTGTAGCTGAAGTATTTTCACTGCACAGCTTCAAGTGTATGATGATAGTTTCATTTCAAAATGCATTAGGGCTTAAATTGATGCATTATGTTTCAGCACATCACTGAGCCACACTGCTCCCTATGATGCAGCCTCTGAAGAACCCGGATCACGAAGATGATTCGATTGTTACCCAGCAGCAGCAGCAATACCTTTGGGTTAGTCAATGCTGGTAAATCACAGAAGATGTAAATCAGCAGCATTCCCATTTTGTCATCCTTCCTCAAGAATATAATCATCCAAATTCTTCCCAAAAGCAGAGCATAAGACTTTCTCTACAGAGGGTCTATATTTAACCTATTTTCAGGTCTCTTGGCTTTTAAAGGCAGCACTATTTTCAGCTTCATGTGCCAGACCCACCTGTCTCAGTTGCAAGGAAAAGCAAGCCAAGGAGCAGGCAGAACGCCAGCATCAACAATAAATACTTCACAGGTCTGTCATGTCACAAAAGACTCAAAACCCACAAGAAACCCAAGCAGAATAAGCTGTAATGGCTGTTGATGAACACAACAGTTCAGTCATTCCTCCTGTCCTCTGTCACACCCAGAGCAATGTGACCATCGACTGAGGGACAGCCCCCTCCCTCAGCACTGAGGGAATTCTGTTGCAGAAGCACTTTAAAAATAGGTCCTCACAGCTCAGTTGCTATATTTACCTCTATGGAAGTCAGTATTAACATGGCTGGGTTTATGTCCTAGCCATGTGCCTCAGTAATAGCCCAAAGAATGAGAAATAGTTTCCCAGAGATGCTCCGAGGAACCCTCTGCTCCTGTATGCCAAGCTGAGCTTCCTCCTCAAACGCAAGATGTGTTTTGTGTTGCCTTTTTAAGAAAGAAATTCACCATTACACATGTTAAATAAGGCAAACCAAAGACACTCATCACTACACACACATTTTACCCTGGTGAAGAGGGATGACACACCCAGCCCGGGGTCAGTTATGTTCTTTATGGCCTTGACTGCAAAAAGAAGTGGCAGAATAGCTCTGGCCCCCATTTATTTCCTTTGCTATTCAGATGCTCTCTTGGTGCTCAGCATTGAATCAGTGCCCGAGCTCCACAGCAAATTTACTCATCAAAAGGCAGCAGCTGCAATCTGGAGAACACCTGATACTTTAGCAGGGCTGATGATGCTCTCAAACCACACACAGCAGGAGGGGTACACAAATTCTGATTTTCTGCATAGAGAACAAGCACCAACAGGACCACATTCCCCTTCCCAGCTGAGTCATCTCACCTCAAATGAAACAAGGCAGCCATCAGGGCTCATACCTGGAACTGGGCAGACAGGATAGATATTTCCACTGAGCATTAACTCATTAAACCTTGGGAGCTTTCTGCTTTCAGCCACTTGCCTAATTTTTTACTAGAAACTTGTCATTTGAAACAAAATCTTTGTGGTTTGGGGTTTGTTTGTTTAAACTAACAGCATAGGTTGGGAGAGATGTCTGTGACAGAAAACTGGATCCTCACTTTAGCAAACAATTTGGCAGTGAGGTGCAAACACCCCCGGGCAGGGGTGGGCTAAACTCCCACTATAACTCTCCGGGTTTAATCTCTCAGATCCATTGAACAAATGCAAGATCTAGTGCCAATTTTCCTCTCCAACAGCTCCCTGCTGACAAGGGCTCAAAACCAGAACAATTTACTTCGATAATCTGGACTAGCCACAAATGCCAAGTATTTTGGCAAGTCAACAAGCAACAATCACTTCTGAAGTTCAGTGGCCAATAATACAGGAGTTGCTGGGATTGATACAGGGACAACCAGCCCCGGGTGTTGTGTATACAAACAAAAGGAATACTGGAGATACTCAGTGGAGGCACAAATCCCTGGTCTCTCTGCATACCTAAAGCAGAGCTTAAATTCATTAATGAGTAATTTAGGTTTGCTTGTAACATCATTGGTACCCAACAGTGGATAAACCCACTTCCACACAGGCTCCAGCTACCCGTGTCATCATCCCTCAATGGTTTTTTTCCAACAAAGGAGAAAGGACAACTCATTCATGCTTACTGCCAGCACATACCATCCCTTCCTATTCCCACACACAGTTTCCTTTCTGCATGGGGCAGGAGTCTGGGTATTTCACTTTAGGAGAAACACTAGGTGGTAATTCTGGCTGCAAACAGCATTTTGGTTTGCTACTGCCACATTGCACTCCAGGTAGACAACACTGTCAAAAGAAGTAGGGATGAGAAAACTGTCCCCTGCTCCAAACATCCCAAGAACAGAAGCTGGGGACAAGTTTAAACACAGATAGGAACCCGAGTGCATCAACACACAGTCCTTGGTTGTTCAGTCTCAAATATGCCAGGAGGTACCTTCCTTTAAAGGAGCTGACTGCTGAGCTGCATTGCAGGTTCAACCCACACTGGGGCACCAGGAAGGACAGGAGGCCTTGGCACTGTGACTCAACACTCAGCTACACACAGATCTAGGAGCACACCTTTCACCTGGATCAGTCATGGTTTTACAGCTGCATTTCTGCTCAGCTGCCCAGCAACAGAGCACCCTGCCTGTGGGAGAGGGGCCCTGGTCCAGTGCAATGACTCCAATGCCAACACCCCGTGTTAAAGTTCATGCTTGGCCAGTGCTGTCTCAGATTCTGGAGCAGCTGAGGGAGCTGGGGAGGCTCAGCCCCGAGAAAAGCAGGCTCAGAGGGGACCTCTTCCTTCTTTGCAACTCCCTGGAGGAAGCTGTAGCCAGGTGGGGGTCAGGCTCCTCTCCCAAGTAACAAGACAAGAGGAAGCAGCCTCATGTTGTGCCAGGAGAGCTTTAGACTGGGTATTAGGAAAAATTTCTTCATCAAAAGGGCTGTCAAGCACTGGCACAGGCTGCCCAGGGAAGTGGCAGAGTCACCATCCTTGGAGGGATTTAAAAGATGGGCAGCTGCAGCACTTGGGGACATCATTTAGTGGTGGGTTTGGCAGTGCTGAGTTAATGGTTGAACTCAAAGGTCTTTTCCAACCTAAAGAATTGCAATGTCTGACCAATGAAGAATTACATTTGCTCCAGGGTGACAGTGTGATCCCACAGCCTTTACCTCCAACACAATCACTGTGGTGACAACATCACTTTCTATTCCAGACACATTCTGAATCTCATCCTCCAAAACAAGAGCTCTGGAAACAAGCTCGTACAGATGGAGGAGAAAAAGCAGCATACATTGGTATCTGCTTATAAAAATGAGAATACAAGGCACCACAAAAAAAAAAATGGAGGAAAGCACAATGCTGGATATGAAACCCTGTACATGGACCTGAACTGCTGTCTGATGGTTGAGACATTTATCCAGCTGACTCAGAAATGAATTATCTATTATGAAAGCTGCTTCTGCCTCTTGACTTCAACAAGGAGTTGGACAACAGTGACCACCACAAGGGCAGAGAGGCCAGGCACAGACCTGTCACTTCTATTCAGTCTGGGCCATTTGTCCATCTCACAGGTCCCAAGCCTCCCCTTGCACATCT
Organism: Sinosuthora webbiana; assembly: GCA_013397395.1. Classification (NCBI taxonomy): domain Eukaryota; kingdom Metazoa; phylum Chordata; class Aves; order Passeriformes; family Sylviidae; genus Sinosuthora; species Sinosuthora webbiana. The sequence goes on along the minus strand of VXBN01009950.1, from coordinate 472,069 downwards.
TGTGTAACTGATCTCATTTAAAGCACCGCTCCCAGGCTCTGCGCCTACAACTGTAAACAAAAAAAGTAAAAAAAGAAATTACTTGCAATTTTGTGAAGCCTATTTTGAATTCTCTCAATGGGACTAAGAAAGGAAGTGTGAGGGGAAAAATAATAATGCCTTTTTTAGATGTATTATAACTTTCTAGCCTCCTTTATAGTCACGCCAATGTTTTATCCATAGAAAACACGTCACACTTGTCTTTTTGCAGCACTGGACAGACACTGTAATGGAGGAGACGTGAACCAGGTACCTGATTTCTATCCAACATCAACAGTTAGAACTTTAGACTCACACACATGAAGGGTTTTTCTAAGCTGCACTGGAGAGTTCTCCTGGCAAGTCAACATCTGAATCTGCTTTGGAGTTAAAAATTAATCCACTCCCTGGGACATTCCTCCAGGTCACCAGGACTATCAGTGTCCTACAACCCCCACATCAGCATTCTGTTTTGAATGGACAGCACCTACTTGAGAGCTTGGAAGCTGCCATGGAAACTTGTAACATCAATGGTCAGAAGATGAAGAAAACACACAGGTTAAGAGCAAAGGGAAAGCAACTTCTGCACCAACAAGTCACAAGGCAGGACAGACCTCTCCAAACCTCAGTACCACACTCCATGGCCAGTTAAAGCTAAATCCAAATGCCTGGTGCTGGGAAAAGGTAAAACCTTGCAGTCACGAGCTGACAGGCTCCTTCGAAGTATTTTCAAAGACCTGGACAACCTCTAAGCACCTGAAACAGGACATGATGCACCACAGTTCCCATGCCTGATTCCTAAACCCAAAAGCAAATAGATCCTTGTCTCCAGTCCTGAAGCTGTGACTTGGAAACCTCCAGCAGATGCTGGTTTGTGACTGGGACCACTGCCAGGCTCTCACTGGAGGTTAAGAGGAAACCTCCTTGCTACATGAAGCAGCTGCTGGCCACCACCAGCTCCAGCCCCAGGCACTAAGAGAAAACAAAGCAGCTCCAGAGCTGCCTTGGCACAGGAATGCCTGTGGGATGGGTGCTCATGGAAATGGGCAGGAGGGAGCACAACTGGCAGCAGCCAACCCAACTCAACATCCCCCAGTTCTTATTTTTTTTTTTAACTTTAAGGTCTGATTACACACCCAAATTCACTTCAGCTAAAACAGCAGTATAGCAATCAACTCCACACAAGCTGTTTTTATTTTAAATCTAGATGAGGTGTCTAAAAAAGCAAGGCAGCTGTCTAAATATAGCATGGATACACCAAGTTAGATGACAAAGGTTCAGAAATTCAATGACCCAGAAGATCTGAAGCCAAAATATTTTAATATCTTTTCAGTATCAACACATTACCAATGGCATCACATACTACTCTTGGAAAAATATGTTCCACATCCAAATTCACTTCCTGTGAAAGACTTGTTACATTGATCAGACTGCATTGCACATGAGCAGTTGTAAAAAGCAAGAGGAGGGAAGATAAAGCAACAGCAGAGAATCCTCTGGAAGCTCAGAGTTGATTCATACTGTGACATTTGAAGTGGCACATGTTGTGTCACTTCTAACTGGGGTTTTCCAGCCATGCTGGGTTTTTATGGGAAAGAAAGATGGGCAAATGGGAAAGAAGACAAATTACCAGAAACTTTAGACTCCTGAGAACTAAAATTCTACTACCCAGAAGAGCTGAACAATGAGCTACACAATACAAAGGGTTTTAAAAACAGCCCTTGAGGGATGCAGCTGCAAAAATATGGAAATAAATCTTTTGCACTGATTGGTACAAAAATTCTGCCTATGACACCTCCTGCCTACTCCTACATGGCAAGCACAAGTAGTCTGCAGCCCTTCCAGATGAAAAATACAAAATCTGCTGGAGACAGGAGGCTGTGGAGACTCCTGCATTACTTGTAGAACTTTACCCTTCTGGGTAAAGGCCTAAACTTTTGCCTGCAGAATTGTTAAATGTCAGAGCAGTGTGTGGCTTCCTACACCAGCACAGAACTGAGCTGGTCACTGCTCTGCCACATCACTCATACCTTTAATTCATAGAATGGTTTGGGCTGGAAGGGACTTTAAAACCATCTCGTTCCACCCTCTGCCATGGGCAGGGACACCTTCCACTATCCCAGGCTGCTCCAAGCCCTGTCCAACCCGGCTATAAACACTTCCAGGGATGGGGGAGCAGCAGCTTCTCTGGGCAACCTGTAGAGACATGGAGATTTTCACCCATTTTACTCCAGCTTCATTCTGCATTTTCATAATGTCATGATACTGCTTGTCATCTGAAAGCACTCAAAGAATCACAAAAGGAGAAAACGTTTAAGTTACTTAGGAATTGCATCAGGAGATTAAAAATTTGTTCAATGTGAACAACTGAACTAACTCTCAGGAGCCTTGAGTGACTCAGGAACACACAGCTCCCATTTGGTTTGGTCAAGGCAGGGGAAGGACAGCGAGCAGGATTCTTTGTTTCCCGTATTCTGTGCAAGACTCCAAAAGCTTGTTCATGAGGCTGCTTTGGGCAGTGCAAAACACCCCTCTGCGAAAGGTCAGGCTGATGATTAACTTCAGGTACAGAGGGACAGAACAGGGGGAGGCAGCAGGGGTGCTAAAACGCTCCCCTGCTCTGAAATAAATGCCTCAGAACACTTCACAGAGGCTAAGATGAAACCAAGACAGCTTTGCATGGAAGCAGCTCTACCTGCAGGCAGTCACCTGATCACAGATTACAATTCTTTTGTTCGTGCAACCAGCAGCTCTGAATCTGCCAATCATCCAACATTCAGCACATCCACAGCAGCACAAACTAAGATCCACCACTAAGCCAACCCCAAGTGGTGCCTGCTACCTGCAAACTACTGTGGATTAACAGTACAGTTTGAACATAACAGTTTTTTTTCAGAAAACAAGGAAAAGGCATGGCCTAAAGCAGAATTTCCTAATTAGCTCATGAAGATTCCATCAGTGGTAGGGATGAACGCGGCAGTTTCCAGCCCCAGGCCAGCACACACTGCTCTAAACACACACTTGCCTGTAACCAGGTGAATGTCTACAAAACTCTAAACCCCTTCACTAAGGGAACATGATTTTTTTATCTAATTACACACAAACTGCATCCAGGGCTGCCAGGGCCAGGCAGCACCTGCCATCACGTAGAGTCACTGAGTAAACAACAAGTGAGTTCGTGGCAGGCAGCAAAGAAGAGAAGTCTCTGCAACACCCACAGGAGACCAGGCAATCTGAAAAATGAGAACCAGATCACTCCCTCCACATCACCATTCCCTTTTGACACTGCTAGAGGTGCAGGGAGGCTTGTAACACAGCAGCTTCCAAATCCAGCTGTGTCATTAGTTCTGATAATCTCCCAGTGCTGTGAAGCCTCCCTGGGGACCTGCAGCTCTTGTAAGACAAAGTGACAGATTCTGTAATTTGTCTTTATGACATATTATGGAGACACAGAAACCTCAAGTCACTCAAAGGACTCAGTTGAGTCCTTTCCAACTTCAGGCTAAAGCTTCCTGAGTCTCCCCTATTTTCACACTGATCCACAATGGATTTGTAGCTGCTTTTGCTCCTGTTCATATTTCTGACCACACAACGTATTGGTTTTATTTTTGGGCAGTAAAGTACAAAACTCCTTCCACAGCAAAGTTCTGGTCTTTCAGCCACAGCCAAACAATGCAGGATCTTCCCCCTCCTCCCAACAAATATCACCTTTGAGCCTCCTGGCAGAAAGACACTGAAAGATTCTATTTTCCTTTTCCAAGAGGTAGAATTTGGTTTAAAAGCCTGAATAAATCACTGGATGAAACAAAAGTTTACTGTAATTATAACTTTGGGGCAGAAGAACCTGGCTTTAACAGAAATCTTTTGCTAAGTATAAGTAAATCTTCTACTTGGATTTCCCTTGTCCAAGAAGTATTATTTATTTTACTGGCAACAAATCACTTCTGTGGCTCTGCATATTTACATGACAATTTGGAAAACACTACAACACAGATTCCCTGGTCCAGTGAACACACAACTCTGAAAATGAAGTACAAGGCAGAAACTCAAGGGAAGAAGATAAGACAGCAGGAAGGTTGCTGGGTTGTTATTATTAAAAGGAAAATAAGTAGGTTTGGGAGCATTTCCCAGAAGAGAGAATGTGGCTGGGAAAGAGGAGGATCCTGGAAGCAGACGAGCAAAGCTGCATAAACAACAGCCACTCTCAGTTTTTCAGTATCCTCAGCCTCACATTTCTATCTGGTGTGTAAATGCCCAACACCACCACACACCCACATGTGCCAGCCTGGGTGGGATGCCTGAAAAAGGGGTAAAGCAGCAAAGACAACCTGGTATCTAAAGAAATAAACTACAGAAGAGTTTGAATTTTGCCAACCTTGTCATCAAGTGCTGTTTGTTCAAACAGCACATTCCATACTCACTCCCATCAACCAAGAACCAGGACTTTCAGCTGGGAACAGAATCAAATCCTGTGTCTGCAAAAAGATTTACAAAACTTTAGAGGAAATAAAAAGAATAAAAGAGTAAAGTAAAAATAATTCAGAATGCATTAATGTAATGATGCTCAGCATAAAGACATAGAGGGGTTAAGTTTAAAAGTACATGGCTATAACTAGAAAACATGTCAAGATCTTCCAAGAGAATATTTAGTGACTAGGAAGTCACTTAGAATCCTACAGGGAATCTTTCAAAGATGTCCTCAGTTACAGGATTTAATCTAAATGTTGGATTTTCGTTCTTAGCAGCAGTTTATAGTAAAAAATGATCTCCTTTCTCAGTGTTTACAGTTCTTGCCTCATCCCCTCAGTCTTCTGGGTACAGCAGTTCTGGGAACATCAGCTGTTAAACAGAGAAGACAAAAGGATCATCTCCAGGTGCAACATCCCAAAAGCACAGATTATTACAGGACACCCTCTCCCACCTTCTTGCAGGAAGATGGCTGAATAAAAGCAATCCTACCCTCCTATCACCCTGGCCTAAGGATTTGAGGAAAGCTTGACCAAGAGCAGGGCTCCAGCACCAGATGGCACTGTTACCTGAGGAAAACCGCAGCAGACCAGAGTTACAGGCACAGGGGAAGCTGGCTGAGAGAAGTGAGCAGGACAACATTTTGCCTACACCTCAGCCAACACTGCTCCCACAGTAAAGCCTCACCCAAAGCACAGATCAGAGCCAGGGATAAAATGCTGTGAGGAACCCAGCAGCTCCACAGACCCCCAAGCCCAGTGGGTCAAGAGATGCCTGGTTCCACCAGGACCTGAGGAATGGCTGCAGAGACCCTGGGGAACACTGACCACGCAGGTGGAAGCAGTGGCTGTGCTGCTCTTTTGGCAGCACCTGATAAGCTCTAAGGGAGATGCATTTGACCGCCAGAAGAAACTCCCTGAGGAGCTCACATGGATGCTGACACCACCCAGTGTGACAGGAAGAAGAGAATCCCATTTAAGCCTCCAGTCTGGATTCCCAGGATTCCCAACAGCCCGCTGTTTTAACTTGCCAATTAAGCTGTGAACCTCCTTGTGTGCAAAAATAGCTTGTTCATTTACCTGAAGCAAAAGAATTCCTCAAATTGTTGTCTTGGGAGGGAGATGGCAGTTATTATGCAACAGGTTTTCCAGGTTCTTGCTGGACCTGGATGGATGGGGATGCCATCTGGACAGCATCAGCAGCACAGAAATTAGTCACTGGCCACTCTGAGCTGCCTTTGGGGCATACTGCCAGGTCTGGGGGAAAGAGTGGGGCTGCTCAGATCTCCACCTGCCTTTCAGAGGATAAAAAGGACACTGTGAGGAAATCTGTGTGACTGTTGTTAGCCAATTCACTCCCAAGGCACAAGGGGTGTGCCTCACCTTTCTACATCTTTGAGAGTAGAAGAGTGTATCCACAAAAAACATTCCTCTGCTCCACATTCCTGGAGCAAACCAGGGTGGGCTCTTTTGCTGAGCTAAACTATGCTAGGACACAAAGCGTCCTCCTTCCCCACTGCAATCAGGTCAGCAGCAGAAACTCCTTATTAGCCCACAGCAAAAAAACCCACCTTGCAAAAACTGCCAGGGAACAACAAGAGGGAGACATATCAACAGAAAATCACCGTGTCTGCTTTCCAGCTGGTTAGCTCATTTGCTGCTGCTGCGAATACAAACCAGCCATTTAAATTGGCTTCTAATTGTTCACAATTATTCACATACAGCATAACCTGCAAGCAGCAAGACGTCAGGCAAGTAGGAGAGAAAGGATGGTTTCAGATGCCTCGACAGGATTCACATATTCATGCCTTGCAAGTCTCACAGCCTGCCATCTCCAGCAACGCTGCCTCTCTCACAGACCCCCCAGATTGCAGAGGAAGGAGATAATCCATGGGTGTTTCTACACTTCAGGTTTCTACTCTTTCCTTCTCCCATTTTTGGACCGGCTCAAAAATTAAACCGATAATATTTTGGTCTACCCCAGTCGTTCACAGTCTCTGCACACACAGGCAGTTTGAGCAACACTATTTATAAAGCTGCTTAAAATTCTGGACACAGGCAGAGCTCTTTGATAGGATGTCAGCCATGCGACACCCGAGTGTGGGAGGTTGACACAGGATGGTTAGTGTAATACAGCCCACTCTCCTTTCCCTTTCTTTCACCCAGAGCCTCCACTACCACCCTCACAGGAGCCCCTTCCCCCACAGACAGCAATGTTTCACAATTGCTGCAATTTTCTCTCCTAGGGAAGGTATTAGTGTGTTATCCTTAAATCCCTAGTGTGCCTGTTTTAGTTCACATATGAGACTCAATGCAGGTCCAGACTGCAGGTCAAATTACTTCAGGGGACCGAATCCAGATAGATCTTAAGGAAAAAAAATCCCTCACATTCAGCCCTGTTTGGATCCGGAGTTAGAGCACTGCCACAGAGCCAAAATACTCAAATAGGTCTAGGAGCTTCAACAAATTTAATAAACTTGAGCAAGAATATTTTATCAAGTACAGAAACTCCTAGAGGAGACAAAATAACCCTGAAAAGCAATGTATAAATAGCTGGAGCTGAAAGCACAGCAAATGCTGTGTCATGCCACATTCCCAAGTCAATCCCAGGCAGCGAGCCCATGAAGCTGCCCAGCCTCCCCTGCACCTTCTCTGAGTTTCATGCTTGCTCTGGAATCAGAGCATCCCCCTGGAGAAATATTCCTGGTTGATCTCACATGCAGAACACACTCCCCAAACACACTGCAGTGTCTCAGGGCTCTGTTACATGGGAGGAATGCTGCGTGGACAGACAGGCTGCCTGCAGCCTGAGGAGAGGAGGGAAGGCAGTGGATTCCAGAGGTGGATCAGGACCTGGCTAGCTTGGCTGAGAAATACAGGATGCTCAGGCTGGCCTTGGGGCCAGTTCCTACAGCTAGTGATTAAGAGCACTCTGGGGACACTCAAATTTAGCTGACAAGGAAACCAGTGGTACTGTCTCCTTGGGGGGACACAGCCAGGGCAGAGGTCTGGGGTCACCTCATTCCCTCCTGGCACAGAGCAAAGGCAAACACTGCTTCAAGAGGTACAATGGGCAATGCTCACTCCAAGGCAGAGCAGGCATTCTGCAAAGGCTTCCTGTTAAATAACACGCCTCTGAGCCAGCTGTATCTACAGTTAAGTCAGACATTGCTTAAAAAAAAAACAATCAAAGCCTTTACATTAGCTGAAGCAACCTCTGGAATGCTAGAGAGAATCCACCCAAAATTCAGTGACAGCGTGGGTACCCCGTGCATGCATTTATTTCTGATAAACAGCAAAGCCACTCCCCCAGCTCACACTGCAGAAGAGTATGTGAATGCTACTGGGACAATGCAGCACAATTGCATCATTGCCCAAAAAACCTCAGCTGCATTTTCTATTCACTGACAGAGATTCAGTTATCCCCCACATACATAAATGCTGTATTGGCCATTACAAAAAGGAGGAACAGCCCCTATTGAATCCATACACCGAGCTACAGAAGCCCAGATATTTAACGACTGGATTTCTGCAACCCCTGCACTGTGACATCCCTTTTCTGTGAGGGGTGGATCCACCACCTGCGGAATGGCTGGGGGAAGACTGAAACATCTCCCAGCCACAGCAGGTTTAATTCACTGCCTTCTGCTTATGCACTCTATTATACAAAAGCAACCAACCTTCAATTCCTTTCAATAAATCTGAGAAAGATCTCAACAAGAATCTGGTGACAGTTATGACACAACAGAGACAGAAATATAAAAGCCCTGCAGAGTCTGACTTAATACCCCTGGAGCAAAGCTTTGTCTCTCCCCCCTTGCCCAGGTAAGTCTACTGGACCGACATTTTCTTCCTTCCCACCTCAGCCAGAGCACAAAGCTTCCAACACCATATTTAAAACTCATCAATGTCATCATACAACACTCCTGTATCATTTTGCCTTTGGGTGTTTTCTTGGCTGACTTCTAAACCCATTTACTGTAAGCTCTCCAGGTTCTGCCAGCAGCCTGAGACAACACAGCATTTGCCCAGCAGAACATCCAACATTGGCATGGAAACACCACTCTCCTCTCCACGTTACTCTGCAGGTTCAGTTATTCAGCAGCATATTTGATGTGACAATAATTCAAGGTTATAGCTCGGGGAATCTTCTTTTCTCCCCATCTCTTCCTTGGGAACTAAGCAACCAAGCAGCGCATCTAGAGATGGCTCACAGAACCCACCGAGCCCCTGGTCTAAGTAAACACTTAGAGCAATGGCACAGGAACCACAGGAGCAATCAAACCAGATGTTCCCCGGTTTTGTACAAGGTACACACAGTTCCCATTCTAAACCTGCTCCAAGATAGATTATTAAGTTCTCCTCTACACATCTTTTAAAGGCAAAATCTTTTCTATGTGCATTAATCCTTGCCAGCGTGGTTTTCATCTGGACATAACATACAGACAGCTACAAACTTCCTGTAGAAATACATCTTTACTTTCCTTTTCTCTGCACAGGCTCTACAGCCCAACAGCTACAGAGCAATCACAAATTACTGGGAAAAAGTATCTCCCAGGATAGTCAAATCCAGTTTTCAAGGAAGGCCTCATGTGTTTAGGAGACCCAGCATCCAAAGAGTCCCCAGGGGAGTAACATACTTCTAGACCAACCAGGAAGCTGTGAAATATTCCATTTTTAACAAGAGGAGTGTTTCCAAGACCTGGAACTGCCCCTTCACTCTGAAAAACATCTCTGAAAGGTCACCCCACACAGGCAAGCAAGGTGAGATTGACTGTTAGCAGAACTCACCTCAGAGCTGACTATTCCCCCATAAATGTCAAAGACTAAAGCCACAGAGTTTTCCAAATTGAGGTTTAAAACTGTTTCAAGGAATGCTTTGCTGCATCCCTCACCTTGCATACAGATCAGGAAGCTGCTCCTAGCAGGAAAATTCCTTAAGTGTCTTCTTGGCCCAATGTCACAAACATCACACAGTAACATCACCTGTAAGGTATTTCAATGCAGAGCTGGTTAGAGAAGATGCTGAAATAGCATTGGGAGATGTCATGTTTGACTTGGAAACCGTCAAATGTTTCACATTTACAAAGTGCATTTGCTCCCCTCCTGTCCTTCCCACTCCTCCTTCAGATGTGCCAGCTCAGCCTAAGGTCTGAGATGAGCCAAGGTCTTTCACCTAAAGCACCTTCAGTGCCTCTGTGGACTCTCAGGTGTAACCTAACTGGATGCAAGCAGCTCAACTGAGATGCCCTTAGAGGAGTGAGTGCTCACTCTAGACAGCACAAGCAAAAAGCAATAAAAGCCTGTTTGCCCAAAGTCAGCAGTTCTGCCTCCAGATGCCCACATGGCCAGGCAGTGAGAGGCTGTTTTTTCCCCTCTAAAACAAGCACCCAAAGCACCTTTCAGAGCAGAAAGGTACCAGGTCCTAGCACAGATGCAACACAGAGTCTTGCACTGTACTTGTGCTAACAGCAAGTATCTTAACCAAGAAGAAAAAATACTAAGGGCAAATGATAAAGCTAATCCATTACAAAGCCACTGATCCCTGTCCCTGCAGTGGCCTGACTCCAAGTGCATGCCTTGTACATCTGTATGCCTTTGCATCTACACGTCAAACAACAAAAACAGTCTGGTGAACAACCAATCAATAGTCCCCTCTGCAAAATAAATTTTACCTTCTTAAGCCAAGAGTTATCCTTGACAGCGAGCTCCATATTTCCTGGAACTGTAATCTACTTGATGCCTACTTCCTGAAATTACCTTTCCTGAGGATATATTGCTATGCACATACACAGCAGGTAAGTGGGTATTTTGCTTTAACACCAGATTCTGTTATGTGCTGTACATACATAACACCTTCTCTGCTTTATTGACTTCAGCTCTAAGAGAGGGATTTCAGCTCATCACAACCCCAGTGAAACACTGAGCCATAAACACAGGTAGAGCAGATTTGCAAACACTATAAAAACACCCTTGCAAGATGATTGAGAGGGCTCTGCTCCCCTGACAGCTGGAGCAGTGCTCTGCCTCTTCACCTTCTAAAAAAAACTGAGGTGAACTGAACTCTGCCTTTACCCAGCACTGACAAAATGCCACAGTGAGGACAGCTCTGAAAAGCCTTGAAACAGGGACAAAGCTGCAGGCCTGTGACCGAGGAAAGGAATGACTGGACAGCAGATTTCAGAGTTGCTGAAAAGTCACATGGCATGAACAGAACAGCAATAGCACAACCGTAAGCAGAACTGCTCCGAGGTGCTGAGCCCCAGCCATGTTCTGGGAAGGATCCATGGGTAGATAAGCCTTAGGCTGCATTGTATGGCCTGTCATTCCTAATTAAACACACAAACTAACTTCCTCCTTAAAACTGCCCCTGCTCATTAACTGCCATTGTACACTACTCAGATGTGGCAGGCTCCTGAGCAGGAGATGCAACCCCCAGCAGCAACTCCAACCAAGTCACACGAGGCACTGTCAGGACACTCCTAGGCTTACAACAGTGATTTTTACTTAAAAAAGGTTGTTCAGCTTTGCAGGCATATGCAGGGTACTGTGTCATCAGCCACTGGGGTTGAACATGGTACCTGTGAAAAACCAGGTGCACTGTTAAACTGGGGACAGCAATACACCAAGAAAATGGCACTTTTCCATGCTAAGGTGAACACTCTGCATATGCTCAAGTATCTACTCATGCACTCAAGATACTGTCAAGATTAAAAAGTATGTTGAGTATACAGAAAAAGCCACAAAAGGGACACTTCTAGGAATAGGAAATGACCCACAAAATCCAGAAAGCACCTGATGCAGTAGAATCTTAATTGAAAAGTCCTCAACCATGAACATATACATAACAACCACCAGCCCGAGGCTTGCTGCTGACAGGCATTACTCATCTTCCTGTCAGAATTTTTTGGGGGGATACATCCCTTATCAGGTGTGCATGAGGTGGTCCCCTGCATGTTACAACACACACCTTTGCAACAAAGTCAAGCAGTGACCACAGAGCACCTCCTCCCCAAACAGCCAGCTTCCATCCCACTTAATTCCTCCATTTGGATTCGTTTCTCATTACCCCTGGCTCAGACTGCCATGGATGCACTGTTACCTTTATCAGATACTTACTGAGGCCTCAAACCTCACTGCTCTCCTTTACCCTGGCCTCTGACACCAGACAACTATGATTTGGATAAGGCAAAACATGGCACACAGGAGGGTGAACTGGCCAGGATGCCAACACTGAAGCCTTAAGGACTGCATGTGCCATGTTACTCAGTAAGGCTGAAGCTGCTGTTTAATTAGGCTTGCTTAATGAGTCATATTAAATAGCATATATATAAGACCAGGTTTTCTATTAGTGCAAGGACCTCACTGGATTATTGTGGTGAAATGCTGCCACTACAATGGAGCAGTTTTTTCATTTCATATACTTAACCATGACCTACATTCCTTTGCTCAAAGAAGCCCCATCTCCAGAGGGAATGTGCCTCTTTAATCAGCTCCAGCATTTTTTCAGGGTTCAGCAGGGATGGATGGAGTGGCCTCATGTCTCTTCAGATAACACAGCTCACAGAAACTCCATGAGAGAGTGGTAAAAAAAAAAGCCACCAGGTTCAAATAATGGCCAGCAGTACCTGCAGTCTGATCTGCTGGGCACCCTCTGCTCCAGAGCCCACTGGGACTGATGAACACCAAAGCCTCCACGTGCCCCCAGTGAGCATGGCCAGCTGCTTCACCTTGTTGGACAAGGGCTTGTGTCCTGGAGAAACTGCAGTCAAGGTCTGATTTGAGGAGGAAGACAAATTCAAGAGGTGGCTTTGGGATACTCAGCAAGCTCAACTCCTGTCTCCACAGGAAAGGAGCCTGTGAACCATTAGTGAAGACAACAAAGACAAGCAGGCTCATGGGCTGCATTAGAATAAAAATAAAATAAAGAAGAGCAGTACATGTAAGGATTACACCTAACCCTCGTGTCCCAAAAGTTCTGGGCAATTCAAACTGCTTTCAAGATCCAGCCTCTACTAATGCAGATCCAGCAAAAACCAACCCCCCAAAATACACACACACCCCCCCTAGGAAAGTCCCCAAGAAACCAAAAATGAAACACAGGAAGTTCAAAAGAGAAGGAATTTGTGTAAAGCTTCTCGGGGCAGCATATCCAGGGGGCAAGGCCTATCCCCCAGAGCTGCAGCCTGAGCTGCTGAGAGCTTCCCCTGGGCACACCAGGGACATGGCCACAGTCTGTCAGCAGAGCATCAGGGACAGCAGCTCACACTGAGGTCACCAGAATGCAACAGGAACTGAGAAAAGGCAGAAAAAGCACCGAATGACACACCTCACTGCCACAGCCTTTGGAAAATACACATTTGAGCGGTGCATTTTCCCCACTGGAATTTGTTTCAGATACGTTTTTCAATCCCGTATCAATTTTAGACATTCAAAAACCCCAACGGTTTTTGCAGGCTGACCCTCATCATTTTTCTGCCCTCCCCATCACCAGCAGCAGTCCAAGGCCCTGATCCCTCTGAAGGCTGCTTGCTCTGTGGATGCAGAGCAGGATACGCCCAGCGCTGCAAAGCTCAACACCACTGATGGCAGTAAAAATAACTCCTGCTCTGCTACACACTAAGCAGTTAAGAGCAGGAGATACACACAGAATGTACATACAATAAGCTGTCACAAAACAAGGATTATGTTGCACAGAAATAGGTCTCCGATTTAAACAGAGATGAGATCACCAGGGGCGGGGTAAGAAAATCACAGCTGAAGAAAATCCCACGGTTTTTCCTCTGGTTCCTATCACTCCAAACAGAACAAACCAAGGAGAGATCAGGCTTAAAGTTCCCTGTAATTGGAAGGAAACAAGCACATCCTCTCCTTTTTCATGGTATAAACTCCTTCCTTTTTTCAGGCAGCTCTTCTGAGACACTGGCTGGGAAATACCAGTGAAAAGAACTACTAAGGCAGCGGTCAGGCAGGTCTGGCAGCCAGACCACATCCAAATCCAGGCTCCCTAAGGCAGGACAGACCTGAGTCTCTCTCTGCAGCAGGGCCCAGCATCACAAACACCATTTCTAGGACATCCACCCCCTCACTGCAGCACCAACACCTCTCAGGTTCCTGGTGCTGTTCAGCATTGCACCTACTCTAAAACTTCTCCATCCTGTGTGCCAAACTTGGGGAAAAGAAACAAAGCTCCCAAACTCAGCCGTGTGCAAGCAGGCACCTTCACTCTGTACAACATACATGCTGCTTCAGCCCCAAATTCAGAGCTCTTTATAGCTTTCAGTCTGCTCATCAGGCCAGGCTGAGATAGATGGCAGGACAAAAATAGGAATTACTCTAAATCATTTATACAGAGGTGTGGTACACATTTGCCCATCATTGCTTGAGTCTGCCACCACCGTGCTCCAGATGCTTTTCAAGATTATATTGTCACCACAATGCCATTACCCACAGTCTTCTGCACTAAAATCCTCCTTAAGAGTCAAAAGCAGGGAAAACTTCAATTGGTTTTGGGTGTCCAAGTTCTTCAGCCAGGTGCTCAGAAGTCTCAGTGTTAAAGCATTTTAAATGTCATGCATCCTTCGAACAGGAATAGCCCAAAGCTCTGAAGTTTGCCTAAAATCAAAGCCTGTAATTCAAAAGTCCCAAATCTATTTCATCTAGCAAGGATGTTTTTCAGAAAGTAGCTTTTAAAAAAAGACGGCAATGAAGTTTAAAAAGAAGCTGCTGCTCTCATCTCAAGACCAACTGATGACTGGCAGAGTTCCTCTCAGAAAGTGATTGTAATGATGGCAATTTGCAATTGAATCCTACTTTTCTTCTACCACATGTACCCATCTCAGACCCTTCCACAAAGTTCAAGGGACACTCCAGGGCTGAATGGATGGAACAAGACAAACTAATTTTCCTCTTGCAGGAACCATCAGTGTCAGAAGTACAGCCCCACAACAACACTGCAGAGACAGCACGTGACAGACAAATATTCCATTGGGAAAGTCACCATGGCTCGCTCTTTCAGAGAACAATGATAAAAACAGAATTCTGAAGATACTTAACACTCCACCAAAAAGCAGACTGCCAGATGTTACCAACTGTCTGGGCACTCAAACAACACTTCTGTTCATAACAATGGGGAGAAAACAAACCCTTGTGATGCGCACGAAAGTAGGGAACTGAAAGAGTATGGAGTTTCCTGAAAAAAAAAATCCCTCATGGTGGCGGAATAGGGTGGGATAAAACCAAGACATACTGAACAGCGTGACATTTTAACAAGAGCAGCTTTTGTGAATGGAAGCACTCAGATGATTCAAGGAAGTATCAGAGTTTCAAAACACTTCAAGAGTAGCTCTGATCGATACTTATCTCACCATTACAACATCTCTTGGCAGAGACACGCACGTTTCAATACAGCCGAGGAAGACAATGCCTCTCTCAGCTCTGAGACACACACCACTCAGATGTCACCCAAGTGACATTTCAGTAGCACCTGCCTCCAGTGAAAACAGCTATTTATAGCAAGGTGGGTGTTGAGAAGGGTGATTTCACCCATCACTTGAGGCCTGGGTGTAAATCGCAGACTGCATGTTGTCATTTCTGATTAAAAGCTCTTCCTGGTCTCTAATGAAGATTTGCCACTTTGCTAAATCACACTGTAGCTGAACATGGCAGGTGCCTGGTTTTCCTGAAAGCAGGAGATAAACTCAAAAGCACCGTTTGGATGAGACTAAGCTTAAGTAGCAGCACTAGGTACTGCACACAGCACATACTAACCTTGCAATGTTCCTCCCAGTGCCTCATTTCCATGAGAACAGAAGAAACATCCTTTGTTTTATTCTTCTTCAGAATACAGATAATGCTGCTTCGTTTTATACACCCTAAAGCAATTTAGTGGGGGGGAGGACGCCCTTCTAGCTCATGTGCCAGCCTTGTTCACTAGCAGGAAAACCTAAAAGCTCAGCTCAACATCACTCCTCAGTTCAGATGCAACACTCACAGATTAGAAGGTCATAATTAAGCAGTTAAGCATTTTGAGAATATCTAGGGATCTTTTCCTGATGAAACTGGAAAATCGAGAGGGCAAATGCACGGCCTGCCAGCCACCCAGAGCAGGGCAGGGACCGCTCTCAAGAGCAATGAATATGCTATTGCCCTGAATAACTTAATTCCCAGAGAACAATGAAAATAGCAAAGATAAGAGATGTGCAAAGAAAGGGTCTTTGAGTCTCTCCAGGTGTGGAGAGAAAACTAACCCTTATCAAAGGGCATGAATACTTCAGGAACTCTGAAGCAGCCAAACGGTATCAAAATCCAAAGAAAGAAAGAGCTATGAAAAAACAACCTGCCACAACAACAAACTTTTGTGTACAGCAGCAGTACCTGATCCTCTTACAGCACAGCAGGAACCAACTGAGCCAAGAGCCCAGCTAGCAAATACTTAAAAACTGCAATTTGGTGTCTTTTCTACCATGCTCAGTTGAACACACAGGTTGGACAATGATGCTCTGAATATCATTTTGCCTCTAATCCTTGATCTTTTATTTTAAGGCTTTATTCAAGCGTTGCCAGCACTGCAGATCAGAGGCAGGCAACCTGAACTGTGCTAAAGCTGGGCTAAGTTAGCAGCACTAACAAGAACAACGGGCACTTCATAAAGATTCCTTCATCTGCTTTCCAGAAAAACTATCATGGACTCCTCAGTTCTGGGGTGTTCAGTTTGCTGCCACCATCACAAATTCTTCCAGCACCAAGAAGAAGCAGAAAGGAGACAGCAGAGTTCTAAGATTGCTCATAAATGCTTTTACAGAACAGCTTGCTAGCCCAAACAGTACCAAGCAGCCACAAAGATGCCAGTTCTGGAAAAGAACTCTCCACCCTGAGTTTGTTGCCCTCTCAGCAGTACAAGAGCACAAAACTCATTCAGAGACACAGATACAGGAGCACAGAGATGGGAATCTGCCCTACAAACACCACCTCCAAAGCTGATTTTTCGGTCCCTTCATTTCTCATCAAAGCTCTCCTGACAGCAAGCACTTATCACTGCCAGATTAGAAGAGATTATCACAAGAGAAAGTTAAGGTTCTTGTCAGTCACCAGGACAGTAAAGTGCACTCAATGGTTACTACGAGAGGTAGGGTGGGTGATGAGATCTCTCTACCCAGCTGATCATGGCCAAAGTCAAACACTGTTTGTCAAATTCAACAGGCTGGGTTTCCAGCACTGCCAGTTCCCAATCTGGCATAACCATTAAAGGGATAAAAAAAAAAATCACTTTTGCAGCTCCCTGTTTGCAGTGCTCACTTTAGAGCAGAGCGAGCACGGCAGCTTTGGGAGCTCTCCGATAAGAGCATTTCCTCCAGAGCTGCCCTGCGCGCCTGTATTTATGCTAATCAGAGACTGCTGGAGCTCAGGAGAAAGCAACTGCGTGGGGCACTAACAAAAGAAACCAAAGCATCCCTGTGAGGGAGACGTGAGGTGTGAATACACGTGGTGTGTCTGCACTCGGTGCCAGTTAAACAGCAGAGTACACGGAATTAGTGCAACACACACACTCGGGCTGCATTCACTACACTGAAATAAGAGGAAATTCGAATCAGAATTTTTAACCATTGTGCACAAGCAGACAGATGTCAAATGGTAAACAATACCTATGGATGGCAATTTGGTACTGAATTATGTTACTGAGAATAGAAAAAAATGCAGACAGCACAATTAAGGGGAAGCCAGGAATTCAGCCTGGATTTCTTCCAAAGTTCAGAGTGTCAACACTGAAAAAAAACAGAAAGACTCTTCTAACTAAAGAGTTTACACATTCACTGAAGTGACTAGAGCAATTACCATGCTGGTGATATTTATTCTCCATAAATTAAATTTTCTCTAAGCTCCACAACAAAACAAGAAAACACGAGAACAGATCACATAATATTCCTGTGAAATACAAAGAGTGTTTGATGTGGGAATTGTTTTCATCTAACACTTGGGCTCAGGAAAGAAACATGAACAGCATTCAACAAGGCACTCGAGACTGATCAGGGCAGCCAGAGCCAACTCTGATGAAGAAAACACGGTGTGAGGTGGAGTAAGTGTGGACAAGGGTTGCAGGAACAGTGGGGAAAGAGCCTCTCCGGGAAGGAAGTTAGTGATATACAGTCTGAGGGTGAAAAGGGAGAGAATAGTTGTGCTTCAGCACATAAGAGCACATTTATAAAGACAAGCAGCTATTTAGGAGTTAGAGTTGCTTTTTACTAGAGGAGATGGGTGTAAACTGTTTGCCTGTTTATTCTAGAAATTACAACTTTTCTCATCCAGACTGGGACAGGTTCCTAATTCAAGGAATCAAAGCAAAGAGTTAACTCCTTAACAGAACTTCTCTGAGAGACAGAGCAGGCTGCTCCTGCAGTGATGCCTTCAGCAGAATCTGCTCAGAGCGCTCATAGGGAGTTCCTGCCCAGCACACATTTTGTTACAATAAAGTTACCCCGTGCTCTGCTTTATCATTACAGGGCAGATTTGAGAACCAAATGACATTTTCCTCCATCATGTACCAGCACAATCCCCACCACCACACAAAACTAAACAGAGGAAGTTTCTGGCCCCAGAGTCAAAAGCACTAAAAAGCCGAATCAGCTTTGCAGGTCAGATGTTGTTACTGAGTCAATGACATACTCTGGATCTGCTTGTCCAATTTCAACACAAAGTGAGATCCCACAACACTGACATTAGGATGATAACAATATCAGTTAATGAATTAAGAAAGCCATTGTGAGGTTTCTTCCTAAATTAAGCAGCCAGGAATGCTGGTGTTTCCTGTACAGTGTCACCTTCCCTGCTGTGGCATTCCACAGGGTGCTCTCTTCTTTCTTGTATTTCAGGAATGTACAGAGATGCACAGTCGAGGAAGTTCTGTGATTATGTACTACTACAACTAGGAAGAACTTCTTAAGCTCTTTGGAATACACTTGAAATGTTGGCCAGACCACCCCTTACAGGAAGCAAATGAATCATCCACATCTGCACACTTTAGGAAACAAAAAAACACAAAGGCAAGTTTTATACAAAGGATAGAGATTCCTCTCTTCCCTGCTCCCACTTTCTGCTTTACACTGAACCCATGGACAGTTCACTAAGACAAGGCTGTACTACAGAAATCAGAGCGACTTCAACAACCTGCAGCACAAGGACAGAGAAAAGACTTCTGACAGAAGTCGCATGTGCTGAGGACAAAAATCTGAAGAGGCGGTTCCTGATGTATCATTTCCAGCCAGTTATCCAACTGTGTAGTAACTCTAAATTTAGAAAATGTGGCTATTTTGTCTCAAGACTAATGTTGTTTCAAGGAACTTGGACTCAGAGGCTGAACGGAAGCATAAATATCACTTGCAATAGTCATGAGATTTATTCGGTTGGATTAGATACATAACCCACAGTCCAAGAGAGAAAAAAACCCAACTTTCATCTTCAAAAGCAGACAAAGCCAAAGGACAAGCAGGGCGTTGCTGGAAATCCATCAATTCTCAACAAAAATATTAAGCAGTGCCCCGTGCACACTCCAAATACTGAAAGGCAAAGATGTGAGGGCAGAGGGCACAGGACAGCACTGGACACTGGGATGGGCAGCAGCCCCTCACACTGCTGACAACTCTGACCCTCTCCAGCAGCAGGGAAAGCAGAACAGTCATTTCAGGGCCATGAGGGAAAAGGAAAATGCAAAAGTTCCTTGGTGATCAGGACTACTCGGGCTCCAAGTGTTTCAGTACAGCTGCTGCCAACAATTTCACTGAGGACTGAGATCTAGGACCAGTTCTCTAACAACAGATCTTGAGCCAAGAGGTCTGAAACACCCACTTGATTTGAGAAACACCACTGTGATCTAATACAAGTTAATCTTGGCTGCTCTTCACTGACTACGCTTCTCACCCAGCCTTGCAAAACCCCCAGCTCACTGTATTTACACCTAAAGTNAACACCCACTTGATTTGAGAAACATCACTGTGATCTAATATAAGTTAATCTTGGCTCACCCCCAGCTCACTGTATTTAAACCTAAAGCAACTTTTAAAACACTGGGTTTACTCAGTTTAGCTCCTCACATAAGCGAAACCAAACCAAACTTGAGTTACTCAATGCCAAGTGGTGAGTTCCCAAGCATCCCATTTCACACATATGCCAAATAACCAATGTGTTGTGGCTCTGCCTGAGAGTAATTTTCCCAGACAAATCTCGAGCTGTAACTGCACTGAGGAATGTCAAAGATTTTCCACTGAGCAGCCAGCTCGTGCTCTTAAGCCCTGGGAATGGTCAAAGAGAGAAAGCACTGAGCAGACACCAGTAAAACACCACCAGGCAGCACTAATGCTGGCTGTGTTACCCAGAGTCACCTGAGGGGAGAGTTTTTGTCACCTTTCCAACACCCACTGCCACATCAGAGCCCAGGAAATGCTTTGAAGATGAAAAGTGCTACTTATTTGCTAAGTATCCTTTATCAGCAGAAAAGCAGCACCATTTCTTACACTCAAATGATCCATACAAGAAGTTTTTTTATTCTCAAAGAAGTTATATCCTTTCAAAAGTAGGTAAAAAATAAACCAGCCATGATGGAACTAATTCCAGCTCATCGCATTAGTGTATTTTACCAAGCAGAAGATTCATCATCCACTGACAAATGACAACTGTACCCAGTCAATTCCACAGGAATAAGGCACCAGAACCCCCAGCTCCAGGCTAAGAAAAACAGTTAAAAGCCTTAAGCTCCTCATCTTTTCAGCTGGTGATTAAATAGCCCTCTTCACTTGTCTGTCTCCAAACTCCTCCCTCACAAGCAGAAAAGCTGAAGGTTTTACAGGCAGCAGTAAGAGCAAACCACTGAGACTGTGTCTGATGTGTGCTGAATGCAGAACCACACGGTACCACTGCTGCAGTTTTATTGTACAAAACCAATCCTGCTTAATGGACCAAGGGTATGGCTATGCAGTTTCTCTTCAACTCAAGAGGCTGTAACCAGAGGCTGTGAAGTGATACCACCGCAAATGCAAGCTGAGCATGGTTTCCCTGTTCCTAATGTACTCCTGTGAATTTAATTTTTCCTGGCCTGGGAGCTACAGTAAGACACCAAGTGCTCCTGTCCTCTCCTGGCCTGCTCTGCTGCCAGTCCTTGGTCTCACCTCCTGCCAACAGCCCATTCTTTCACACAGAGAGCAGCAGCACCAGCTGTTGAGGAAAGAAACAGAGGTTATGATTTTAAAGACAATGGCAAAAGCATGGAAAAAACCCAGCTTTGCAATCCCAAAGAAGCCTACCTACCTACCTAGAGCATCCAACATACATCATCAGGGAGCTGGTTGTTCAAACCCTTTGAGAAACTGGACAGATTATTTATGGTGTAGCTTGATGTGTCCCACTTTCAAGATCTCAGCATATGTGCATAAAAAGCATTTTGTATCTCGGTTTCCACCTATCCAAGCAACCTCATACACCATGCCAACAGCTAACACAGCAAACAAATCCAAAAACCCACCAAAACCGCAGAGGTTCATTGAGATACTGGTCTGAGACACCACTTCCACATGTTAATTACTCATTTGTTAAATTTTAGACCAGCAGGTCAGCAGGTACACGGTGCACACTCTTATCTCACAGCACAGAACCATCAATGCTATTTAGCTTAAGTCTTCTCAGTAACCTGAACTGAACTGCAGTCAGAGCTCCTCTGGTAAAACCTGCACCTGACTGATGGAGAAGGCTGAACAAACTATAAAAGTGATGCCATTTCTTTAAAAAGCAATCCAAAACAGGTACAGAGGTACAGACTTCTTAGTCTTTAAATCTGCCCACTCTCAACCCATGGTTTTGGCCTTGATCTACAGGTCACTCTGTGAGAGGAAGAAATTCCACCTGCAGGTACTTACTGGATCTGTCTCTCCATTAAGTTGCTCTAAACCCTAATACAATTAAGGGCAGGAAACAAAGATAACATCACCTATACTTCTCCTTACTTCTCCTGCACACACACACACATCCAACATAATTATCAAATCCACATCCAGCACCACCACGTTTGTTTCCATCTACCCCACATGCTGAAGATTTGAGCCCAGTAAACGTTCACAATTTCTTCTTGTGTCTCTTCCATGGCCCAGTTCAAGTGCTCCCAAAAACAGGGCAGAAAGCACAGCAGACACGTGACTCCATCCCTTTCTTTTGGCCAGATGTGCAGTCAGACACACACAACAGGTAACAATAACCCTGAAATGCACAGGAGGAGATGTTTTCTATCCAGAAATGCATCCAAGTCTCTAAGTCTGCAACTGCACCAAGCTGGGCTGTGTGTGCTCTCTACCACCACAGGCACACAGCCTCTTCTGAAATTCAGTCAGCACAGACCAGAAACAGCATTAAAGCTAAAAAGACACCTGTCAACTTGAAATTCAGGCACATCTGAAAGTGCTGCAGCTATTACAGTAATCAGCAACCCCTAACATCTTTACTGTCAAAGCCACATGCTGTTCATACTATTTGATGTTTTTAATCTGCCCTAACAATCATTACCCCTCAAAGTCTCCTGCTCCTTTTAGAGCAGAAACATTTAACATCCAGAAAGAAAAAGCCCTAGCCCAGTCCCAGGACACTGTCATTAGGAGAAAATCACTTTTGCTTAACTTCACAAATTCAGGTTAGCAGAATATTTTTGATTCAGATATAAACATGCACATTTCTGTTCAGCAGCCTAAAAGCAAATGGAAGAAAGCCCAACCATTACCATGGAGTCTCCCTTCAGGTTTTTTTTTCCCCCTAGGAGTTAGCGTTCTCATACCTTGCCACAGGTCCAGAGGTCTCAGGAATGGGACACACCAGCTACACAAGGCAGAGCCTTGTGAGTTACAGGTCAAGTACTCTGGAGAACTATGTAAAATGCAGAAGCTGAGCCATCATCTCACACCTCTCAGCTCCAGGAAAGTCAGAACTGCCAACCTCAAAAGCAAGTGCAAGGATTTCAGCTCCAATGATCAGCTCCTGTACTCAGGATGACCTAAACACAGGTCCCTTTGGGCAAAGACCCTGCACATGGTGGGAGGTAACAGCAGAATGGAAAAAATGAGGCAGGGTTTTCCTAAGTAGCATTTAGGAAGGTGTCATCACCTTCTGAGCCTTTGAAATCCCCCAAGCAATTAAACAGTCAAAGGAGAAGAGGCTTTTAGCTTTCCAAACACCAATTATTTCCCATACCAACACAGATGTTGAACATTAAAGATGGCTTTCCTCTGAAGAGAGGAGAGGCGCTGAGGACAGCTGCCATAGGCAAGCAAGACCTTGTCCCAAAATGCATCTGTCAAAGCTGCTGCTATTAAACTTCAATAAAGAATCTGCAGCCAAAAAAGAAACTTTATAAAATTGCCTGAAGTCTCTTTTTTTTTTTTGCCAAAGTCCGCACCAGAGCTGCATCGCATCAGCAAATAAACTCGTATGAGAAAGCTGCAGCAAAACGTCTCACCCACACAGGTATTTCAGAGCCTGTCAAAGGCATTGATTGATTCCTTCCAAAGCTTTTAGTGCACATTAGTTTGTTTACTAGCCCTAAAAGCATTACTAATTTAGTTTGGAGGGGTTTTTTTAAGCTACAGCAGCGCACTGAAAGGGAGCACACCTTGGAGGAGAGCACAGCACAAACACTGCTGGCTTGAGGACAGGCTTCGTCCATTTTAAAAATAACACTCCTGCCTGCATTTGGAATAATTATAAAAAATGGCTTAGCCCAGATGGCCACTTTCAACTCCTGAATTACCAATTCACTCTGCACACAGTACACAAAGCAGTAACAGTGTACAATATTTAGTACTCCTGAGACTGCCACACTGTGAATTGTGCCCGATTCCGCTTTTGCAGTAAAATATTAATGACGATCCCCAAGTCTGTATCACAAGAGCCAAACAAATCAAAGCAAAACGGGGAATTGACCCAAGGGTACCTAACCTTGCAATGGATACTCACAGGATGGAAAGGTCACACATTAATTGGTTCTATGTTATGCAGAACTGCAAAAATTCCAGTAAGCCTTTTCTCTTCTGTCTCTAACAGCTACAAACATCAGGTGGTTTCAAAGAACCCCCCTGGGAGACTAACTGAAATGTCAGATGCAAGGAGAGGGTTAGACACAGCTTCCTCATGCAGTAAAACCCACTATTTATAGTTTATGGGCATGGGATTTGTGTGCTGCAACAGAACCAGAGTTTGGCACTGTGGCCAGCATTTCCTCATTGCCCCAAGAAGGATCCTGCTATCCCTCTTCACCTGCCCAGTGTACCCACACTGCATCACTGCACTTCCAGATGGCCAACACCTCACCAGGTCTGAAGATGGAAGATTTTTAATGCTGTTTTCATGCCTCAGTTGTAGATAAGTTGCAGAGTCACCAGCTAGGATTAACATCTGAAGGGCACATGCTGGTGGGCTGGGATCCCAGCAGTGAGGGCTCAGAGTGGCTGTGAATGGGCAGAGGGGAAACACAGACCTTGGGGATCTTCAGAAACTCCTCCTGTGACCTTGTATTACATCCATGACCCAATATCTGGAGGTCAGGAAATTACAGGAGTGAAGGGTGGAAAAGAACAGAAGGTCTGTGTGGGATGAAGCAGAGCTGAATTCATGGAGAGCCCTTTGGAGAAAACATCAGAAAATTTCCAGGTAATGAGTTTATCAGCCACCAACTTATGTCTGAGAAGTCCTGATAGTTTGAATCTGTTTCCAAAGCGAAGCTAAATGAGGTTAAGAGAGTCACCCAAACTAAATCATATTCTGGACCTTATAAAAAGGCTGCTAAAACCTTTTTTTTAGATTGCACCTGGACTCTTCATGCCAAGCTGGGGTCCTGCAATGGTCCCTACACATCCACCAGCCAGCACTGCCTGTGTTTCACAGCAAGCCCTCCCTCCCAGAGGCAGGCACAGGGAACTCGGGAGGCCTGGCTGGCTGAAGGCCTTCAGATAAGGTGCTGAAACACAACACCTGCACTTTCCATTTCCTCCAGCTGCACAAGAGGCCCATCTGCCTCGCCCAGAGCTCTGTGAAAATGAAAGGTGGCAGAGAGGTCTAAGGTTTTCAGGGGAGAGGCAGGAGGAAGGGCAGCAGTGTTCTAAAGTCCCCCGAGCCTGACTAACACCTAGTCTGTTCCAGCATTTCCATGAAGTTCCCAAAGGCAGTTCAAGTGTGCAGTAGGAATGCTGAACTACAGCAGAGAGATCCTGAAATGAAAATTCAGCTGGATCCCAAGTACTCATGATAATTTATTAGAAAAAGCATCAGGTGTTCACAGCAGTTCATAGTACTTCCAAACCTGCCTCCCAAATTACATTCTGATACAGCTTTAGCCATCCAGAGGAACTGCTCTGCAGATTTGTTGGGTCAGGCAAGACATAGATGGCAGATATATTTGGAAAGGGAAGCTTTCTCCTTCCAGGTCTGCTTAGGTTCTACAATACTCAGCAACAATTATTTCCCAGTGTCTTAAATGGGTGATATGGCCATGGAAAGCAGGAAAGGGGCACCTGAAGCCAGTGAGAAAGAAATCCTGGCTCTTCTTTTACTCACATCATTGTTACACTGCTCATGACTATCAACAGGGGAACCAAAGGCAGGAATGTGCTCACATACACAATTCTTGGAGGAGCTGGTGGGGCTTTGCATCAACTGCTAAGCTCTACCTCAAGAGAAAGTTTCTATTCTGATTAACATCAATAATTGTGTGCCTGGGTTTGAGTGGCATCCTGCCTGCCATTCCCAACAGGAAAGAGCAACAGCAAGTGTTGAACTTCCAGAAGCAACAGCAAAAATGACTGGACAGGAAAGCTGGAGGATTATAATTGGGTACAGAAAGCTGCTTTTGACCTTTGCACTGGAAGCCAAAGGTGCTGTTTCACCGGACTGAAAATTTCCAACAACTTTATTTCTCCCTCAGTTACAAAACTCGCTCTATCCAACACACACACCAGGATTCCAGGATCCTGAAGCACCTGACAAACAGGAGGCAGACATGCAGCCAGCTTTCTGCGTGGAATCAGGAGCTGATACACTAAACTGACACACAAAAGCCCTGCCCCCAAGAGCACCTTTACCCTCTGCCCATTTCAGATTTAAGGGAAATAGAAGAGTGCAACAAGCACCCTCTGGAGTCCAGGGTTTAGCTGTCACCAGGACAGGTTAATGTTTTGGGGACATCAAACAAGACTCTCACAGCCAGATGCCAGAGAGTCAGGCACAGCCAAAAGATGTACCTGTAGGTAACAGCACCAAAAAGGCAACAAACTTTACACCCAGGATAACCATATAATGCCTGTGGTTTGTAGCCCCCAGCACAGACAGTGACAAACACGTCAGGCTGACCTGGCTGGCTCTTACACATCAGTGGAACCCAAAAGGGGCTGGGTCAGCAGGCAGCTAAAAAGCCCAATTATAACCACAAAACCGTGATCAGTCCCACTGCATGTTTCCAGTGGTGTCAGGTTTGTTTTCAGCAACCCCAAACTGCAGTGCAGACTGTACACAATGCCTCTCAATTCGGTTAGTGGGCAGCTCTCCAAAAAAAAAAAAAAGAAAATCAATAGAAGTACACCTAAATCTCTCAAGCACTCAGGAAACTTCTCCTCAGGGTCCATTACCCAAGTGGTGAAGGCACCTACACCAGGGCAGAAGCACTAAAAGGGAAGACAGACAGACTGTTTGTTTACATAACTGTCTTTGATTTCTGATGCTCCTCAGCCCAGCTCTTTCTAACACTGCAATGGGTGCAGTTACCAAGTGACTGAAGTCAGAGCTAACACTTCTGGATTTGGGAACCCAACAGCAGCAACTAAATCTGTGTTTACTCATCCAAATGGAGGTGGCTTTGCTTAGATGCTGAAAACCAAACTCAACTTGGGGCAAATTTCTGCTGCAACAACACACCAAGATTTTACTGGAAGGCTGCAGTGATTGAATTATGGAGGGGTTTTTTTCTTTTTTTTTTTAAGAAAAGTAGCTTTTTCTCTTTTTTTAGGTAGAAATACATCATGTGGCAGTATCCTTTCAGAATACCTGTTTTCATTTTCCTTATCTCCAAGCGGTCACGTGTCTAATGACACTACCACCTAAATTTAGCTCGTTCTGTAGCACTGGCAATCCTAGCGATGCCTTCAGGACTGCAACACACCTTTCTTCCTCTCAGCCTCCCCTCTCTCTTGCAGTGTGTGTGGGGGGGCCGTTTGTTTGTTTTCTGAAACAGCAAAGCAGACGGTTCTCCAGAAGCCTCTGCTGCTCCCCACTGCCAGCCCAGAGGAGCAGGGGGACCCTGCAGGGACAGTGCAGGCACCAGCTCTGCTCAGTGCAACGCCCATCCCTGGCAGCCCCTTTGTGCTCTAGCACAGTGCCCCTCTCGCCCGCTTTTGTCTCCGAACCGTCACTCAGCCTGGGCTAAAACCCCAGGCCACACCAACTTTGGCAAGTGGGAATATTCCAGGGCAGACCTACACCTTGCGGCTCGTCAGATATAATTAAGAAGCCACAGATACACGCGCGCCTCATTAGCAAGGGGCAAACGCTCACGTAAACAAGGGCAGATCCAGACCGTGTCTGCTTCCTGCTGAAACCTTTATCCAGGGGTGGTTTCCCTGCTCGACTGCTGACTCCCCTAGAACAGGCGATGACGACACTGTGCAATAAAGGCTGAGACACTGGCCTGCAACTCCAGCAAGTAAGAGATGTCTGGAAGTTCACTCAAATCACCTTCACAGGCACGCTTCTCCTCCTGCCAGCAAGCCCCACTGCCTCAGCAGAGCAGGCGTGCTCTGCCATCAGCGCAAGGCAGCAGCAGCAGCAGCATCCATGCTGGGCTGCCAGAGGGAGCGTGATGAAGAAGGGAGGGAACGGGATTTCACACTCGGGAGAACACCGTCCCCCTTCCCCGCCCCGGCGGCTCGCTGCACGGGCGGGGGCAAAGGCCGGGCGTCACGGGGGAAACGGGGCAGCAACCTCCTCCTGCTCGGGAGCCTCCAGCGCACCCGACCCCGCAGGCCGTGCAGGCCCTGCCCCGGGAGGCCTCCAAGGCGGCGCCCCGCTGCTTGCAACCGGCGCCAGCCCCCCGGGGAGGGACCCGGGCCCGTGCAGGCCGCGGGCCGCCCCCCGCCCCGGTTACCTTGGTCTCCTTGACGTGCTGCTTGATGCCCTCCGGGTACCACTGCACCCGCACGTAGCCCCGCCGCAGCGGGCTGGCGCGGCCCTCCTCCCCGCCGCCGCCGCCAGGCCCTCCCGACTCGGAGC
>VXBN01009950.1:388172-444010 GCA_013397395.1 Sinosuthora webbiana | reverse complement strand
CCCCGATCCCCGGGAATCGGGGGATTGCATCATCGTCTCCCGGGATCGGGGAATGCATCGTCCCCCAGGGATGTGGGGCTGCCCTGCCCCATTGGCCCCAGGGATTGAGGAGGGGGGGCCCCTGCATCCTCCTCTGATCCCCGGGGATAGGGGGATTGCATCATCGTCCCCAGGAATGGGGGGCCTGCATCCTCCTCCGACCCCCAGGGTTGTGGGGCTGCTCTGCATCATCCCCAAGGATGGGGGGCGGCTGCATCATCATCCCCAGGGATGGCGGAGGAGCTGCATCGTCCTCTGATCCCCAGGGATGGGGGGCTCTGCTGCATCATCCCGCGAACCCCAGGGGTGGGGGGAGAGGCTGCATTGCATCGTCCCCAGGGATGGAGGAGCCTGTCCTGCATCGTCCCCAGGGATGGAGGAGCCTGTCCTGCATCATCCCCTGGTCCCCGGGGAGAGGGGGCTGCACTGTCCCTGAGCCCCAGTGGTGGGGGGACACTGCCCTGCATCGTGCCCCAGTTCTCAGTCACTGCCCTGCATCATGTCCTGCTCCCCAGTGATGGGGCTGTGCTGTTTACAGATCCCTCTGCCTGGGCACAGGTGGGGGCCCATCCTGGCACTGGGCACTGCTCGATGCTGGGAGCTGCTCCCCAGCTGACATCAAAGCCTGGTCTTGCTTTTCATGGCTCCTAGAAGCCCTCATTAGGGTGTGCAAATGAGCCGAATATTTGGCTTCATCGACTCTAAGGATTTTTCCCCTCTGTCTGCAGAGATTTTGTAAATAGAAAAGTTTTTTTTTGAGCAGGTCCTGCTGCTCTGGCAGGCAAAGGACTAAAGGAATCCAAAATAGCCTTCACTGCCTATATTTTACCACAACACATCCTGCCTCTTCTCTCCCTAGACCTTCCTGCCTGTGCAGCACGGGCTTGTGTATCAAGAAAACGTCTGAAATCCTCAGCCTAATTTGTTCTCTTGCAGAAAGGACCCCAGAAGCATCAGAGCAGTGTTTTCTCTCTTGCCCTCTCCCTCCCAGACTGCTCTGCCTTGGCTGGATCAACCAGCTGGCTTTCAGTCCACCTTCCAAAGTTTCTCCTTTTAGGAAAAGCAACCTGGATAAAAGCCTGCCCATGCTTGCCTCCCAAATTCTGGAACCTTCTTCTCAAGACTGGGATTTTCCAATCTTGCAAACGGCCCTAAAGCCCTGGGGAGCAGCTGAGAAGAGGCTGGGGCAGGCAGTGTGTGGGTGGTGGGTGCACTGGGAGCTCTGCCCAGCTCCTCACTACCCCTGGGTGTGGGTGGCAGGGCAGCAGGATGCTCGAAGGGATGGAGGAGTACAAACTTTCCCTGTCCTGCCAAGAAATCAGGGAGCTGCAGGCAGTGAAACCCTGTTTTCTCCCAGGCCAATTCTGCTTCCACCCCAGCATTTAATCGCTCCCCACAGCATCCTGTTAATCAGAAAAGGCAGCATGTTGATGTGATTACTTTCTGGAGTGTTTTTTTGCTTCAACCCCAGGGATAAGAAACAGAATAGAGCTAAAAGGGAACACTGGGTGGCTAAATAGCAGCATGCCCCATAGGGAAAGGCAGTTTAAATATCCAGGCAGTGCCACTGTGGGTTTACAGCTGTTTCTAGGATGTGCTCTTGGGAATACAGACCTGCATCCACATGCCCTGACCTCTGCGAAGTGGACAAGGTGTAGGGTTGATAGGCAGCATTCAGAACTTGTAGAGCACATGAGTGCCTCTGGCATGAGGATTTCACCCTCTGACCCTCGCTGTGCTGGGGGGGGGAGTGTGACACATCTCCCCAGGGCTCATCCAGCCCACCTGGAGCTGTGGATAAGGTACCACGCCCTCTCCCTCTGTAGCCGGGGGGAATTGTGCTTTGCGGAGGCAGAATCAGGCCTTTGAGAAAGGCTTCATTTAATCTGATGCCATGTCTTCTCGAGGTTTCAAAGCAGAGCTTTATGCAGCACAGTGATGCTCCTCATCATCTCCTTAATGTACATTGCAACAGCCACTAATAAAATATAGATACAGTAATGGGCACCATCATGTGTGGAGATGGAAACTGTCCCTCTTCAGGGCAATTATGTGCTGAAGAGCAGTGGTGGGGTTTCAGGTAGCCACAAATAGCCATGAAAACAATTACATTATACCCCTGACTGGGCTCACGGCAGGGGGATTATAATGGGGACAAGTCAGGGCTGTTTGCTCGTTAGCAGGAGTGGAGCAGGGTGTGTTTTTGCACTCTGATCCCAGCTGGAACTCTGATATGCTTCCATCAGGAAGTGGCTCTGAAGGAGGACTGATTGCTTTTTTAGGACGCAACAGCCCAGGGCCTGGGCTGTCACAATATTGACAGCCTTCAGATTTTACAGTGCCTGGGTGTCAAAATGAGCATCTCCTATTTAACATCACTATTCAGATGTCCACCGAGGCACCTCTGCAAGTCCACACCACCCAGCAAAACACGCAGGACTTATGGAAAGTGACACGTGTCGAGCAGCCTCCCTGCCCAGTTTAGGGACAATTCTTGCTGGTGAGGCTGTTTTGGGAAGGGATAGCCTTTACTCTGCAGGAGAACATCCTCCCTGGAACCAAGCTGTCCCTGTGATCTAACCACCTTATGGCACTTAGGTTAGATCACCAGCGTCTCCCTGCTGAGACACTGCTGCCCAGAGGGCGTGTCAGAATGCCCGGAGGGTGCCAGGATACCCAGAGGGTGCCAAGATGCCCAGCAAGCACTGGGATACCCAGGATATCCTTTATCTCCATGCAGAGATACTGGTGAAAAGCAAACCCTGTCCTTCCTCCATGGTTCTCTCACAGGACATCTTTACACAGGGTTTAAGGGCAGGTGCTGGGGTGCCCACAGGGTGCTGGGGGGGCTGCCAGGTACTGGGGGTACCCACAGGGTACAAGGAGGCACGGCAGGTGCCAAGGATGCCAGCAGGGTACCAGGACGTCAGCCGGGTGTCGGGGATGTCTGCCAGGCTCTGGGATGTCCGCAGGGACTGGAATGACCTCTGGGTGCCGGGATGCCCACTGGGCATTCCCGGGGGGTGCCAGGTGCCCAAGGGCACCGCGATGCCGGAGCACGGCAGGCGCTCTCAGGGTCCCGCGATGTCCTCTCGGTGCCGGTGCCGGGCTGCGGCGGGGCTCTGGTGCCACCTCGTGGGCTGTCGCCTCCCGGCGGCTCCGGTGTGGCGAGGGGGGAGCGGGCGGACACCGGCCCGTGGGTCCCCAGGGACAGCAGCTCCGCTCGGAGCCCCGGGGCTGCAGCCGGGCCGGGCTCAGGGCTCGGCGCTCAGGTGCAGGTGGGCGCTGCACCCCGCTCTGCTCCTCTCTGCGACCCCTCCTTGGCCAGTCCTCCCAGTATTTCCCTCTTTTGCTGCCTCGCAGAGGCGCGGAGTCCCTGTCCTTTCCCTGCTGGGTGCCTTCAGGAAAGGTCTTTCAGAGCAGCTCGTGTCACAGGGAATGCTTCCAGACCCTCCCACAAGGAGGGCTGGGGGTTTATCTTCATCATCACGCAGACAGGCAGATCAGCAGGAGTCCCTGTGTCCCCATTAACATCAGGGAACAGAAATATGAGCAAGTGATGCAGCATATGGCAAAATCCTTCATCCTGTCCCTGTGATCCCGGAGAGCCTCCGGAGGCTGGGTGGGCAGGGAATGAGATGGTCTGTGAGATCCCTTCCACCTCAATCCACGCTATGATCCCGCAGGAATCGTGATGACCCAGCCCTGCCCTCTCTGCTTGTGCTGCCCTGACCGAGCACTGCTGGCTCTTCTACAAAAAATTCCAAGCAGCATCACCTTGTACATGAACAACTCAATGTGAGCACGATCCTGCCCTGCTCCCTCCTCACCCTTCTCACTGATACCAAGACCTCGCAACCTTCCCAATGAGGTTTGTCCAGGCTCAGCCCTGCCTTCCAGGATTTTTCTTCCCCGTGGGTGGCATCTGGCCCCCAGCCATTTCCAGGAGTCACCCTGGCTCCCAGCAGCGGTGTGCCAGGGTTAGAGCTGGATAGAGGGCAGGACAGCTCCTGTAAGAAGCATGATTCCCCAACAGTTGCCAGACTGCTGGAATCTCCTCTTTCCAAAGATGAGCTGGCTCTAAACTGCTTGGAGGCCTGGGTCTGGAGGGTGGGGCTTCCTCTCCTGAGCTCCTTCCCATATGCCCAGCCCTTTCCTCCCAGAGAAGCTCCTGCAGCTCCCACTGACCCCCTTCTCCCGAAGGACTGTGCCAGGAGTGGCTGTGACCTAGTTACAAACCCCAGATCACGGGGAGGAGAGGAGGTAAATCACCAGCAGCGCTGTGCTCCAGGGAGGGGACAAAAGAGGTCCTGGCTGGGTCCTGGCACCCAATCTCCTGCTTTTGGCTGAGGTTGCCATGGCCAAGCAGGCATGGCTGCCACTGTCTGCCAGGCTTGTTTGTTCTCTTTTCTCAACGGCAGAAGAGCAGCAAGATACACCAGCCCTGCAAAGGCATGTGTTTATCTACTGCAGGTCAAAGCCAGAGTTCAAAGCCTGTTCCCCCAACCATTGCTGAGAACCCAAATAAGCTGTGAAGTAGCATCCTTTCATCCCTTCCCCAGCTCCCTGAGAGTGTCTGCGGAGTGAATCAGTCCCACCACTGATGGGCCAAAGGGAAAATGCCAGAGGAAAGACATATACATGTATACATGTTATTCATATTATGTATATACATATATAAACACTTCAGAGCACAGAGCCCAACTGGCCCCTCCAGGGCCTGTTCAGAGCATGGGGCTGAGGACTGGCCACCCTCCATAGGAGCCCTGTATTGCTATTTTGAAAGAGCAGCAGCTGGCAGGTTCCTAAACTACAATATCCTGCTCCAGAGGAAAGGCTGGAAGCACGCTGGCTTCTCAGGAGCTGCTGGTGAATTAAAACCACTCCTGGCAGCTTGAGAGGGAGCACTGGGGGACAGAAGCAGCAGGTGAGCAACCTGGCAAGTGCTGAGAATACTGAATGTGTCCAAAGAGCCACATCCTGCTGGGAAGTTACAGCAACAACAAGCACCAGCACGAGTGATGAAAAGGAAGGAGGTGAGGGAGGAGGAAATCAGAGCCCACAGCTGACCTCGCAGCAATGCCAAACTGCAGAGCCCTGCTGTTAGGTCACTGCCAGGAGAAAAGCGTCGCCTTCCTGGAAATGTGGGTCCCCGCGGCCAAGCCAGAGGAAGGTGCTAAACAGGGATGTAAACAGCATCCAGCTTGGGAATTATGCAATTACGTGAGCCTGAGAGAGAAACCTCTCCAACGGCGTCACACAGGGAAGGATCCCGACGCCATCTGAATCCCGTGATGGCAGACCCGGCCTCAAAGCCAGGGCTGCAGACACCACAAGCAGCTTAATCCGCTGAGCACCGGGATAATGGGGCACGGCGGCGGGGCCGGAGACGCGGCAGGGCGCAGCTGAGGAGCCCCTGAGCTGCGTGTGCATGGCTTCATCCCCAAGCCCTGGCAGAGAGGGGGGGGGCCGAGCCGTGATTCATCTGCCTCCCACATGTCGCCCCTCGCTGCAAATCCTACCCGGGGATAATTGCCGTCTTCCTGAGTGGGTACTCCAACAGAGGGACCAGCCCGGCTGCGGGGCCGCGGTGACAGCTCGGGGCTCTTTGAAGATGCTGAGAGAACTGCTAAATATGCAAATCTAGGCTCGCTGCTGTGGCTCTAATTTAATGGAGTTGTTGACCCTCTGCAGCTGTGTGGGAGCAGGAAGAGGCAAGACCCAGCTAAAACTGTGGAATGCGGCATCCCTGATTGACTATTCCAGCCACGGGCCAACCCTCTGCTCTGCTGGGCTGTTTTAATGGCTGGGAGTTGCTCCAAAATGCCATTTCTGAAGAGCAAAAAGCTGCTGGGTCATATTTCTCTTTTGATTCCATGAAAAAACTTAAAAGAGAGAGAGATAAGGGTGTAGCTCCAGGTCATTTTGCCCATGGCTGGAAGCTAAAGCAGGTCCAGAGCTGCCCTGGCAATGTCTCCAGTGGAGCAAAGCCAGCTTTGCCTCCTGCTTTCAGGGCTGCATCTGGTTCCCAATGATAATGATGATGCCAACATCATGCTCCTGCCTGGGATAATCTCTTTTTTATTACACGTGTCCTGATGGGGGCAAACATTGCTGATTCTGCCCGTCCAGTTTCTTATGTAACAGCTCCCAGGGACAGAGGCCTGCTTGGGGGAGACATGCTTGGTTTTTGGAATAAGCTCCTTGGGCAAGAAACCTTAGGTCTGACTCCCCATCCTACAAGGAGTCAGCTGATTCCCTCGAGAAACTCCTCCCTGCTCAAGCCCAAGCACTGATCATGCCTGGCACAACCAGCAGCCTCCCCATCCTTCCCCAGGTAAAGCCCATCCACTCTGGGCAGGGCTGCCTTTGGCTTCCTCTGGGCTCCTGATGCTGTTGGAGAGGTCAGGATCAGGCACAGGACAGTGCTCCCTTTCCTGGCTAAGTCTCCTGCTCTCCCTGCCCAGCCTGCAGAGCAGAGCAATCAGCTAAATGCTTTATCCCTCTGCAGCCAGTCACGCCAGTGAAAAAAAAAAATAAATAATAAAAAAACAAGCCTGAAGTGATCCCTTTGCTGGCCTGACACCTTAAAGCCTCTCACCTCTCCCCGTCTTTCATCGGAGTTCTAAACTCCTTAGGATGTCATCACGTGCTCCATAAATAACAAATATATATAAGCAGGGGCTGTGGAGGATGCAGCAGACAGAGGAGGGGAGGCAAAACCCCAGATCCTCCTCTCCTGCCGGCGCTGAGACAGGAGGCACCCCCGGAGGGAGGCGGGCAGGGAGCGGCGTGGGGTCCCCGGCTGGTAAGCACCCACATCCCTGTCCCATCCCGGGGGTACCCACAGCCTCGGGGACACCTGCTGGTCCCCTGGCCACTGCGACTTGCTCCTGGATCCCAGGGCGGGGGGAATTTCCCCAGAGGGGTGGGAGGTCGGTATACAGAGCTCAGCTGGCTGAGAAGTGGTTTGGGCACAGGGAAGGGTGTGACTGTCATCCGAGCCTCTGTCTCACCCCTACACTTCCAACACGTGCTTCCAAAGCCCAGCTGCAGGGACTCTTCTCACTGAAACCCTCCATGTTGGGAGGGTGGGAAGAACTTGAGCTCTTTTGCACAGAGTATATGACTTTAAGACTGGGTGAACAACTCTGTACTGTCAATTAATTTAAAAAATCCAGCTCCAAACCAAGGCAGACAATTCATAACTTAGTAAAAGATGCTGCCAAGGGGGTACTGTGCACCTGCCTGTTTATTTACCTGTGAACATCTCTCTGGGCCATGGGGATGCTCTGATTTCTGATGCACAAACACAAGTAATGACAGGAAAAATTTACAGAGCAAGCTCTTGGTTCACTGCTACGATACACAAACATAGTGGGCTCATCTCAGGCAGGTCTGGCAAGGAGCACAAAATTCAGCCTGCAGTATAAGTGACTTGAACAAATACAGGAGGGTTTGCTGGAGCATCAGAGGGCAGATGAGCCCTGGAGAGAGAATTTTCCTCAACACTGTTTCTTATTTTCTCTGAGACCTGGGCAGAGTTTCCTTCACTTCTGCAGGTTTGATGCTTCCCATGGCACCCCCATGGCTGTGCAGGGCTTGTGGTTTTCTCCAGGGGTAGGGAGCACTGTTGGTTCTTCTGTGCTCTGCAGGTTCTATGCATCCCCCCCTCCCCAGAAGACCTTCAACTCCTTAGGGAGCTGAGAAATAAAGCAAGAAGTTCATTTCTAGAAAACAAACATAAATATATCAGCCCTTCAGCTGTATAACCTGGGGTGCCAGGAATAACATGCTGGAGGGGAAAAAATACAAGGAAAACAAACAAGGAGCAACTTTTCCCCTTCCCTCACTACTGCTCCAGGGTGTTGCTGGTTGGAGTCTCAGGCAATTTCTAAAAATAGCTGGAGGGATCTGATTGCCCTTTACCAGTTTTCTCTAATGGGATTGGAGCAGCCACTTAAAGACGAGGTTTTGAACACTTCAGCTCCATGGATGTCACTGTAGAGACTTCCTGTGGCTCAGGTGTTTCCAGCCTTCATATGCTCTGGGATGAAGACTTGCTCTTGGCCAGTGAGCACTGAATGAATGGTGGCTATTGGAGAGCAAACACCCCTGAGGAACCTGGGCCGGTGGAAGGTGTCCCTTCTCACTGCAGGGGGGTGAACTACATGACCTTTAACAGTCCCTTCCAACCCAAACCATTCTGTGATTCCACAATCCATAATTCCCATGGCAACTGAAATGCCAGCCTTGCCTAAGGCCATATTCAACTGCCCTCTTTGCCCTGCCATCCCTGCACAGCCATCCCTAGCCTGACCCAGCAGCATCCCTGGAACTCCTCCCAGGCACTCAGGACCCCCCAGGACCAAACCACCACTGCATTTCCAAGGTCCCCTGAGCTTACCCTCTTGCCTACTCCGGGATTTATTCATGCAGATGAGTCCCTAATCCAATTAGTAGGACGAGGAGTTCCAGAAGATTTGATAATAAGCTCTACAAACACTACACCCACCCCCCACTCCCCCAGCACCCCACTCTCCCCTCCCGCTCACCCTGTTTTACTTCCCTCCTGCAGAAGCACGAACCACCCATTCCCAGCATGAGTTCAGTCAGTCCTTGGTGACTGGAATGAGCACTGGGGATGCTAAAAAAATTTCCCCTGCCAAGGAAACCCTCTCTCCTTGATGGATCTGATCCCTTAGATACACACCCACAGCCAAAACAGCGATTCATTGAAAATAAATCCCAAGACCACCCTCTCTCACCTCAGACTGGATAAGACTGGCATTTCAAGCATCCAGCCCTTGGCATTTTGGGATGGAAAATTCCCAGCTTGCACTGGTTGTGCCCTGTGCAATGTTTGTGCTGGTAATGCTTTTGTTTCCATAAATCCTATTAGCTGGAGGCAAGCCTATAATTAGAAGGGAAAGCCGGCACCTCTGAAACAATAATCAAAAATGACCCAGCTTTGCTCTGGCTTCGCTGGAAATTGCTTGCATATTGGTCTGAGTGGATGGATGGTTGAATGGATGGCTCTGATAGCCATTACCACTATTTCTGTCTGAAGATGCACATGCTTAGTGAAGTTATTCACTCAGTTTGTGGTTCTGTCTGGGCTTATTAACTTGGTTCATTCACACGTGAAAACAGAGGCAGATTGAAGCTACAGGCTCTGATCCAGGTCAAGGGATTTGTCTGGGCTGTGCAGGATGGGCACATGTGCAGGATGTGCTGGTGACCCTCTTGGAGGAGCCCATGTTGAAGGTGGAGTGTCCTGGTCTGGGCTGTGTCTGGTGGGATCATGCTACCCAAAACTCCAGGGGCATGGGGCAAAGCCTGAGGGCACCTCACCAGGGAGGACACCCAAGGCTTTCAGCCTCAGTCACCTGCTCAGCCCTGCCAGGGACCCACCTCTGTGAGTGTGGACATGACCTAAGAAGCCAACAGAGTTTAAGCTGTGTCACTCAGTGAGTCAGAGAAAGGGGTGAATCCAGTGAGCCTGTGCTGTCTGGAGGAGGTGGCTCTGGCTCCTGACGTGTGTCCCTGTCAGGGCACCTCTGTGGCCTGGCCCTGACCTCTCTTACTCCAGCACAGCTGTGCTGTTCCACGAACACCAGGGCATCACAGGGAACTTTCACACAGATAGATGCTCTTGGCTTCCTGTGGGCACATCCCACCTTGCCTGTCCCCAGGGCAGCAGCTGGACTTTCTCCAGGGTTCTCCTGCCCGTCCCACAGCCTGGTGCTGTCATGGGCTGGGCAATGTTGGGCAGGATGCTCAGCCCCCCACCTGCCCCATCTCTAACAGCTCTGGCCCTTTTCCCCGCTCTGTCTCACCATCTGGATCACTGTGTTTTTGTCCCCCTCATCCCTGGGGTCTGCTCAGCTCACAGCCGGTGCCAGCCTCCCGTGTTCCCCAGCTCACAGCGAGGGCAGCTGGGGTCACTGTGGGCGGGTATTTGCTGTATACACACACACACGTATCTATGGGAAAAGGGGGACAAGCAGCCTAATCCTGTCTGTGGACACCAGGTATTCCCGCTGGCTAACAGTGCTGGAGGAGCTTGGCTGGAGTAAAGGCTGTGGGAGCCGGCAGAGGCGGCCCCGAGCAGAGGGAGCGGTGGGAAGCCAGGCAGGAGGAGGAGGAGGAGGAGGAGGATGTCGGCGCTCAGTGCACTGCCCTTCCTGAAGCCGGTGCACCTGCGGTCGCCCCGCAGCTCGCCCGGGGGCCAGCGCCGGCACACGCTGCCCGCCAGCGAGTTCCGCTGCCTCAGCCCCGAGGACGCCGTCAGCGTGTTCGAGATCGAGCGCGAAGGTAAGGGGGGACCGGGGGGATCCTCTCTGCTGGCATCAGCTTTGCGCCTGTTCGCAGTCCCCTGTGCTCCTTGTAATGGCGAATTCCCCTCTGTGTGCCCTCCTGGGAGGGATGCAGGGGCCGTGAGTTCCTCCACCCTAATGAGGTGGAGGAACTGTGGTTAATGAGCTGGAGAACCACGGCCCCAGCTCACCCTGGGGTGCAGACGGTGGGAGGTGATGCTGAATGGGACCAGGTGAGTGAGGAGCAGGTCTCCCAGAACGACCCTGTGAAGGATAGGATGGGAAAAGGAGAAGTGGGAGGAAGGACACCCCACTCTGCCTTTGGCACTTTGAGGTGCCACCCTGGCACACCCTGGCAACCTTTCCCTGTTTCCTTCATGGTAGCTTCCCTCAGCCAGACTCACCCAGGCCATTTCTTCATCCTCTCCAAGGACAGGGGCAGCCAGGGAGATGCTGAGAGGGAGGGTTCGATTCAGCACCTGCTGCTGTAGCTCTGGAATCAACAGAGTTAGGAGCTGGACACTGGGCCATGGGGAACTGCCTCTGGAGAAGCAGAACTGCTCCCTGGAACCATCTGTGTCCCTCAGAACTGCTTTAGACCCAGTAGGCAGCAGGACACATGCCACCTCTCCCCATCACATCCCACTTTCCCTCCCCTACATCAGTGCTGGGAGTTTTTCTGGGTCCGGTGTGCTTTGTCTCTCTCACTGTGTTCACCACTGCTCCCCTCCAGCCTTTATATCAGTTTCTGGGGACTGTCCCCTGCACCTGGATGAGATCCGCCACTTCCTGAACCTGTGCCCGGAGCTGTCCCTCGGCTGGTTTGAGGAAGGGCGGCTCGTGGCGTTCATCATCGGCTCCCTCTGGGACCAGGAGAGGCTCAGCCAGGTACGACCCAGTCCTTCCCACCTCGTGCACTGAGAGAGGCACTGCCAGGGCCTGGGGACCAGGAGAAGCTCCCCGGGGCCCTGAGGCTACTCCCAAAATCTTCTCCCAGGACTAACTGCTGCTCTGGTGGAAATGAACCTTCTCATTAATTAATTTAAATTATGCTGTTAAAAAATACGCCAAGTAGTTCCCCTCAACATCCATTTTAAAATTAAAACCCCTCCGAGGATAAACGGGGCGGGGAGGTGAACAGGGATGGGGAGGAGGACGCGGACCCTGCTTCTTTGTGGGGGGGGGAACAAGCATCAGGACGGGCCCCCCGGGTCCTGCTAACCCCCGTCCCCTCCCGGCAGGCAGCGCTGACCCTGCACAAGGCGCAGGGCTCGGCCGTGCACATCCACGTGCTGGCCGTGCACCGCACCGTCCGCCAGCAGGGCAAGGGCTCCATCCTCATGTGGCGCTACCT
Organism: Sinosuthora webbiana; assembly: GCA_013397395.1. Lineage (NCBI taxonomy): Eukaryota > Metazoa > Chordata > Aves > Passeriformes > Sylviidae > Sinosuthora > Sinosuthora webbiana. The sequence goes on along the minus strand of VXBN01009950.1, from coordinate 432,298 downwards.
GCAGCACCTGCGCTGCCTGCCCTGCGCCCGCCGCGCCCTGCTCATGTGCGAGCCCTTCCTCGTGCCCTTCTACCAGAAGTGCGGGTTCGAGGCGCTGGGGCCCTGCGAGGTGACGGTGGGGGACATGGCCTTCGTGGAGATGCAGCACCCCGTGCGGGGACACGCCTTCATGCGCAGGAACAGTGGCTGCTGAGGCCCCTCTGCTCCGGCCTGCCTGGGGGGGGAGGAGAGGCTGCAACCCCTCCCCATCCCCACCGCTGTGATCCATCCACCTCGGCTGGCCCTGGCTGCGGCTGCTCCCTCTGCCACAGCTGCCTTCCAGCCACTTCAGCCTGGCCCCGTCCCATCCCTGCAGGGCTGGGCACAGAAATTCCTGCCAGATCCTGCTGGAAGCATCAACTCCCTGGGCTCTGCTTTAGCCAGGGCTGTGCTGGCAGGTCTGGGTGGGCTGCAAGGCCACGAGCCCCCTGGGATGGAAAGGCTTTGCCCTGGGAATATCTGGGGGCCCTGCTGGTTTGAGGGCACTTCCACCCACAGCAGTTTGCTGAGACACCCAGCAGAGCCCCTGCAAACCTGTGCCCCAGCCTGGCGCCCCATCCCACCATCACCATCACCACCACCACCACGAGTGGAGCACACCATGGCCAAGTCCTCCCTGAGCAGCTCCCAGACCAGGCGGGGGGCCCAGCAGCCACCCCCCTGCCCACAGACATCCTTCCAGACCCCTTGGAGCACATTCCCAGCCATGGCCATCCTCAGCTGCACATTGCAGAGCCTCCCCAGGGAACCAGTCTAAACCATTTGGTCCTCCCTGTCCCAGACCCACACCCAGCCCAGGACCCAGGACAAGCCTTCTGCAAACAACTCAGGTTGTTGAAAAGCAGCAAATAAAGATGTGGTGGTGATTTTCTACACAGCCCATGTGTGTTCCTGCCTTGCTTTGATCATGACCTCACCACAATGGCCGGAGGGAAGGCACCAGCTGGTATGAAGGGAGCAATCCAGGACCCCTTGGGGCACCTCAGCCTCAAGGGAGAAGGGACAAATCCAGCCTCGGGTCATTCAGTGAAGGGTGGGATAAAGGCAGGGGTGACTCTGCCCTCAGGCAGGATCAGGAGGTTCCATGGATCCAAGTGTTTGGCTTCTCCTTCTGCTTGAGACCCTCCAAACCTTGTCTCCTCCCAGGGAGGAGTTTGAGTCACCCATCAGGGCACCAGCCCCAGCTTGTCCTCCCTCCCTGCCACACCAGCCATCACCAAAACAACCAGAACTCCCCAAAAGTCACCACGCCCAAGAAGGGAGAAGAGGCCTCGTGCATCTCATTAAATACAGGTAGAAATTTATTAAGGGTGGGGGGGGGAAACCCACAGCTTTTAAAAAAAGTATCAAAAAGAGACAAATGAGGTGAAGTGTCTGTCTTTGGCTGGAGCAGCAACTGAAGGGACAGAGTGGGGCTGAAAACTGGCCCAGGGCGGAGGGAGGGATGCAGGGACGGATGCAGATGCTCCTGGGCTCACTCAGCAAGTGGTTGTGGAGAGAGAGCCAGGCACTCAGCCCTTGAATATTTATCCCACGACATCCCAACTGGGGGATTCCCACCTGCCCCCATTTAAAAGCACTGAGGCCTCCAGCACCAAAGCAACACATCTGAGGGGAGAGACAGCCTGGCACCAGCATGGGTTCAGACCAGCCCCGAGGGGTCACCTGGACCCCAGGAAGGACCTGCCTTCGTGCCGTGGCTGGTGGGAAGGAGGAGGAGACGCTGGGGAGAGCAGCCCAGGGCTGGGGGCAGGTGGGAATGTGCAGCCTCGGGCAGAGAAGAGAAGAGGGAAGGTGACTGCCCCATCCTGCACTTTTCCATCTGACCAGCACCACTGGAGGAACGGAGGGCTGCACAGGTCTCCATGCTTTGAAAAAGGGAAAGGGGAAACAGCAGGGACTCAAAGCAGAAGGTGGGAGCACTGACAGCTCCTGAGAGGTCTGTGGGCTCCAGAGGCAGCCACATGAACCCCCCCAAGGGGTTTTTCTCCATGTCTGCCTCCCACCATGGCACTACAAATGCAGTTCTTGCCACTCCATCCCTTCCAAAAGAGAATTTCTCTGAAATAAGGGAAAGAAAAGCCCCCTTTCCCAAGTCCTGCCTCTCCATCCAGTGAGGAGCCAGGTGGAAAGGCACGAGCCTCCTTGAGGGCCTCAGGGGGAACAGGACTGGAAAACATCTTTTAAGTTCAGCTCTGAACATCTTGGAGCCACGACAGAGACTCCAGGGAGCCCAAAATGGGGAAACCCTGGGCCTAAAGAGCTGTGGATAAAAAAAAGTGCCCCTGCAAAAAGGGGGTTGTGTTCACAGTATGAGCTGCAGTGCTGCAGGGCACCGAGGTGGGACGGGGCCCCAGGCAGGCAGGGGCATAGGCTGGAGAGTTTAGCAACTTCACCCCAGGACTGGGAGTCCAGCCTGGCCATGGATACACCAAAATCCCACTTCCCTCAGCCCTTTCCCCACACACAGGCAGCAGCCAGAGTCAGTCCCCAAACCAGTTACGGCTTTCCAGCGTCAGGACGGAGCCCCAAAAGGGTTCAAAGGCAGGGCCGGCTCATCCCTGCATCCCCAGCGTTGAGCAAGGGGTACCCCAAACCCACCATCCCTGAGGACGGAGCCATGCCCAGGACCTGCCCCACCCTGGAGCAGCCACCACCATCTCCCACGGGCTGGGGAGGACCCACCCCAGGAAAAATATCTTGTCCCAGCCCCATCCCTGCCGGCAGGGTCAGTGCAGGACCTGCTCCAGCTCGTACTTCTCGCAGAACTTGCTGGTGAAGGGCAGGCAGGTGAGGTACTCCACCCAGCGCCAGTTCACGGGGTACACGTAGAGCCACACCACCAGCGAGGCGAAGAGCCCCACGAAGACCAGCAGGGACACGATGATCATGGCCCGCTTGCGGTACTTGTCCACCGTGCCGAAGGTGATGTAGGGCAGGAAGGCGAAGGACAGCAGCAGGCCGCTGAGGAAGCCGAACAGGTGGGCGATGTTGTCGATCCAGGGCAGGAGGCCGCAGATGAAGAGGAAGAGGACGATGCCGAAGAGGTTGAGGAAGGCTTTCCAGGGTTTCTCCAGCACCTGCCAGCTTTGGAAGAGCTCCACGAAGAGGCAGGCCAGCAAGCCGAACTGGGACCCGGCAGGGCCCACCTGCAGGGATGGGGGAAGTCAGGGCTGGACATTGTGTCGCCTCAGACACACCCCATGTCCCCCAGGGATCATCTCCTCCCCTAGCATAATGCATTTGGCTTCTGCATCCCTGTGCAGGATCCTGCACGGGGTTCAGGGGTGGGAGCCCTGGCACTGGAGGATGAGGAGGGGAGCAGGGTCGTGCTGTTTTGGCAGAGCTGATACTTTCTGTGAGTCAGCAGCCAGATAGCATCACCCCCTTCCCAGACAACAGCCCCATCCTGGCACACCCGTGGGGGGATTAGGGGCCCTTGGCATGACCTCATTTAAAGCCTGACAGGGTTTGGCTGGCAGCAGATTAGCCATCTGCCTGCCCAGGGACCCCACACGTTCACGGACACGTGGTGACATGTGACACACATGGCATGTGCCAACACCACACGTGGGGCAGGGACACCCCCTCCCCCTCTCCCTGCAGCAAACCCTGCCAGGGGGTGAGAATCTGTGCTCCAGCCCATTCCCCAAACCTCTGCCCAGGATGGGGATGAAGAGGGGTGTCCTTTGGTCCCTGGGAGCTGACAGGATTTGGGACAGAGCCCCCAAACCCTCACCTCTGCCCTGTAGGGTAGGAAGATGGCACTGGCCAGGTTGCCCGTGATGCCACTGAGGATGAAGATGATGGAGATGCGATGCCAGCCTGCCAGCTTCTCCAGGTCCCGCAGCACCGTCATCTGGAACGTCACTGACACCAAGCAGTGGATGATGCTGGGGGAGAGGCCCTGTGTTAGAGTCACAGCCCTCCCACCCTGTGCCCCGGGGCATGAGACACTCACAAGACACCCCCACTGAAGGCACCTCTCATCATAGTCAGGGAGTGCCCTTCCTTCTTCTCTGCCACCCCATCCCAATGGGCACTCCAGCCCCCAGTTCCCCCATCCCTGGGATATGGGGGGCTGTGGCTCACCCGGCATGCAGGAACAGGGACAGCCACAGGCGGTAGAACTGGTCAGGGACCTCCGGGTTCAGGAAGGGCAGGAGCCCACAGACCTCGTCCAGGCAGTGCACCTGCAAAGGCAGCAGGGTTGTCCCCAGAGCCACAGGGAGCAAAGGATGGGTCACAGGGATGGGTTGCCAGTGATGCCATGTGGCAGCTGTGAGGGGATTCTGGATGGTGTGGGGCACCCACATTGCCATGGTGCTGGAAAAGGCGCCTCCTGCCCCACACCAGCAAGGTGGGCACAGCAGCATGAGCCCGGCCAACAGCTGGGCAAGTCCCTGCACTTTGCATCACCCCTGCTCACGCCCATCCCAACCATGTCCCGTTCCTGGCAGGATTCTCTAAAGCCCTTTGGCATCAGCATGGCTGCCAGCATTGTATCCCACATGCCCTGCCATGCCTCCCTGGCCCTGCTCACCTGCGAGCAGAGTGTTGCCTCCTCGTGGAAATAGCCGTGCATGAAGTCGCAGTACTCCCGCGTGGTGATCTCGCAGCTGGCAGGGGGCAGGAGGGGGCTCGCTGGGGACAGGGCACACTCAGGACACCCCTGAGCATCCCCCTCTGTTCTCAGCCTGCTGCCACTGTGCTGCCCACCCCTCAAGCCTCTGCAACCTCCCTCTCCTCCCAGGCATAGCTCTGGACACTGATAGTACAACACAAGGCAGGAGTGCAGAGGGGGGAGCCCAGCCAGGTGCCCCCTTTGCCACGACCCACCTGCCCTTGGTGCCGATGCAGCAGGGCCTGCCCTTGATCTCACAGTCCAGGTGGGCGAAGCCCGTGTGGTTGGTTTTGGTCTCGTAGGTGCAGATCTAGAAGCAGGAGGGAAAGGAGCCCGGGTCAGAGTCTGGCCAGAGGCTGTCCCTGCAGCCCCCTGCCAGGCTCATTGTCACTGCCACCACGGAGTCACCAGCTGATGGTGGCACCGGGCTCTTACCGGCCACTTGGTGATGTCGTCCGGCCACACATGGGGTGGGTTGGATGCTGGCTCCTCACATGTCCTGGCAGGAGGAGGGGGGTGGGTGAGGCAGGTGGGTTCCCCCCAACACATCCCCCCTGAAGACCAGTAACCCCCTCAGGCACAGACAGCTCTGGGACCTGCCTGGATCCTGCCCACCAGTGGGTGTACCACAACACCCCACAGCAGCTCCTTCTGCAGGTGAACTCCTCAGAACTGCTGGACAACCCCACCGATGCCCATGGATGCTCTCATCCCAGCAGGACAGGGACAAGCACAACACAACAGCATCACCTGCTGCTGCCTGTGTTTAGGACAGGCCCTGCCTCAGCTTCCCCACTGATTCCCTCTTCTTTATCACTCTCCTACAGCGTGCAAAATCCTCCCGTCCCCTCGGACAAGAGGATTCAAGGCATCCAAGCTGGAAAGGCAGCCCCTTCTGCTGTGTCCCACACACAGCCAGATGACTGGGCCACCTCCACCCAGCTGCCACTTCTACCTGGGGTCCTGGTGACACACAGCCCCCGAGGTCCGCCTCTCTCCCGAGCCCATGGCTGGCGCGTTGCTGCCCGGCCACTTGATGAATGTCGCCAGTGTCTCCTGCAGGGAGCACGGGGAGACTGAGGATGCAGCAGGGAATGCACGGCTCTGACCCCACGTGCATCCTGCCCTGGTGCAGTGCAGGGCTGAGGTGGTTTCTCCGGCTTTCCCCAGGGATCCCCAGCCCTTCCCGGTGCCCAGGGCAGGGGCACACACCGAGCAGTCCTGTGGCAGGGTCTGGATGCAGCCCGAGTTGTCGTTCTGGACGCAGCAGCCGGAGCCACGCTCCCGGTCCCGCTCGCGCTGGATGAGCCGCTCCACCTGCCGGTCCTTCCGGATGCAGGGGGAGAACTTGGCTCCCAGGTGGATCAGGTCGATCTGGGAGGGAGATGCCAGTAAAGATGCTTTGTCTGAGCACCTTCCTTCGTTCCAGCCATCCCCAGGGAGAGTTTGGCAGGGGGTCTCCACAGGCAATAGACAAAGGTCTCTGTCATCCCAGTGGAGGGAAGGCAGGACCATCCCACTGTGATGCCACATGTCCCAGTGGGATGGGAGCCCAGCACAGCAGGCTGGAGTGAGGAGGTCAAGCTCTGTCCCCTTGAAGAGAGAAGCACCTCAGAGAACCCCCTCAGCTCAGGGCACAGGAAGCAGAGGGCAGAGTGTGAGACCAAGGGTCTGGCAGGGTCCTTACTGAGCTGGGCCCAATCCAGAAGTTTTCCTGCTGGATGTACTTGACACTCTCGTAGACACCCTTGTTCCTCAGCACCTGCCAAGAGAGGCCAGAGTCAGCTCCCACTGAAGGGGCGAGTGCTGAGGGGATGCACCCCTGTCTCCCTCCACTCAAAAGGGGCTGAGCATCCCCTTCATCCGAGGGGAAGAGCTGCTGGGTCCCACCAGCAAGGCAGGATAGTAGAACAGCTCTGCTCCCACCACATATTCCACTCCAACATGGTGCTGCTCGTCCCCTTGCCCTGGCTATTTCACAGAGCCTCTCAAATGCTGGAGCCCCACAGGATGCTCCCAGTCCTTGCAGGGAGCATGACACCATGGGACACTGGTGGTTACAGTCCCCCCCCGAAAGACGGCTCTTAAACTTACTAACTCTGTCGTCACGTGCTGGGCGAAGCCAATGGGGGCGATGCCGTAGGTGCCGATGACCAGCAGGGTGATGAGGATGTGGACAAAGGTGATCCAGTATGTGAAATACGGCCTGGAGTGGACAGGACCCAACACTGGAGCTGGTCAAAGATGGCCGGGCAAAGGGACACTGCAGTCCCCCAAGCACTGAGGGGGACACGGGGTGTCCCGTGCCATCCGTGCCCTCACCGGTGGCTGTCGGTGATCTCCAGCTGGGACTGCACGATGCTGCTCAGGCTGCGCCGGTACGTCCTGTTGAGCCACTTGCCCACCACGCCCAGCCCGTAGTAGCGTTTCTTGCGATCGAAGGCGAAGTGCTTCACTTTGGAGGCGATGCGCCTGCCCCGCCGCGGAGCCGCGCCCGCGCTGCCCGACGCCGAAGTGAGCCGGACACCCTCCCGCCTGTGGAGAGAGGAGAAACCCGTCACACCTGCCAAAAAGGACCAGCTGAGAAACACCCCACGGCCAGAACCCCGAGGATGCCCTGAGATGAGGCTCTGAGCATCTCCTGGCACCGTTCTCCCAGGATCATCATGGAAGTGCCTGGTGCCCACGGCAGGGATGGCTGGGGACATTGTCCTGCCTGCAGCAGGGCACCTGGGCGGCCCTGGGGACAACACCTGCTGGGGGTTGGTACTCACGGGGTGGGCTGCTCCACCTCGGGGGACACCCTGGCATCCTCCCCCACCTGGTGCATGCGTAAGTAGGTGGCCGATAGAGGAGGTGACTCAAAGACGTCATCGGGCATGGAGTATGTCTCATCGTGCATGTCCATCTGGAAAGGGGATGGATACTTGTCCTTGGATAAGTGTGATGGGCCAGAAGCCCCCTGACTGAGCATCCCCCTGCCCAGGGGGAGTGGGTGATCCACAATGACATCCCACTAATGGCCCGTCACAGCGTGTGAGATGTGCCCAGATGGCAGCATCAGTCCCTGTCACACCCAAAGGCCATCACCAAGGCTGGGGCACAGCAGCCACCGATGCCTCTGTCACTACTGGGTGGAGTGCCAACACAGGGTCCTTGTGAGAGCCCTGCTCCACACCCAGCCCCCTGTGCAGTGCACTGGAACACGCCCCCAACTCATCATGGAATGTTGCTTGCCTTACTGAAGAAGGACGAGTCCAGGGTATCAGCAGCATCCACCATGTCCTCGTCCATGAAGCTGGGGTACAGGAAGCTCCTCTTGCTCCTTCGCTTGGGAGCCAGTGGCTCCAGGACAGAGCGCCCCTTTGGCAGTGCAAGCAAATGAAGGTAAGCAACCAGAAGCCCTCAGGTTTTGCAGTACTGAGGGTTTCTCAGATCTTCCCTCTCCAAAGCCAAGTGGCAAGGATTAAATCCCAGTCAGCCACCACAGCCCCTCATGTGGGGAGGAACTGCCAGAAGGTGCTGCCTTTAGCTCCTCAGAATCCACACTGGACCACGGCCACGTTAGTCAGCATGACAAGTGACCCCTGAATTCATCTGGTCTCATACCCACAAACCTATCCCCCAGGTTTGTACAGGGCTCCTCAGAAGCAAGAAAATTGCTGGAGAGGTTTCGTTGCCCCTAAGCAGCAGAACCCAGAAGTTGTTTTTCCCTCAGATTGTCCACTTTTTCACCAAAACCTCTACTTTTAAGTAAAGCTCAGGTTAAAAAAACCACTAATCTCCTTCCTCAAACCCACCCTGGAGAGACAGCAGTCTCCACGTCAAGGAAACAGCCAAGAAACCGCCATGCAACAGTCGCCATGCAAAGCAATGGCGCCCAAAAAAGACGATGGGTGCAGGACAGAACTGAGACCCGGCTTAGGAAGATGATCCCCCTCACACCCCCAAAACTCACACGGAGAAGGGCTGCGGCCGCCTTGAAGCTCATGTGGGCGACAGACTCCCTCTTCCTGCGCGGCAGGCGGCCGTAGCCCGAGCGGATGCTGTTGAAGGACGCCAAGGAGACAACGCCGGGGGTGAGCGGGGGCAGGACGTGGTGGGGCGTGTGGGGACGGTCGCTCTCGTCGGGGTGGCGAAAGGGACGGCCCCTGGCCAGCGGGTCCACGATCTAGGGGAGGGGATGAGATGTCAGTGCTGGGAGAGCAAGGCTGGGAGTGGGACCCCTCACCCCGAGCTCTACCTTGGGCATCTTGGCGGCCTTGGGCGACTCGGTGGCCTGGAAGGAGGGCACCTCCTGGCTGGGCAGCTCCATGTCGCGATAGGCAGGCTTCAGCTTGCCGTACCTCATGCTGCAGTGCTGCAGGCTCTTGCGCTGCCACTGCTGCCGCTTCCCCTCCCAGTCGCTGCTGACGCCGAACCACTGCGCCGTGCCCCTGGACACACGGCGGGCACGCCTGTCACACAGCTGGTCCCCCACGCCAGGTACCACCATTCCACCCAGGGGTCCCCTCTGGCGGGCGGTTGGGGTGTCTCAGCCCAGCCTGCAGCAGGGCAGATTTGCCCTGGCTATGGGTCAAAGGGATATAGAGGAAAGTGATTCTTGCACTCCCTTCTGAGACACAACTCTCCAACCCCTCCCCACGTCCTCTGCCAGTACCCACAGCGTCCTGACATGGTCCCCTGTGAGTGACCCAGCCACGGCTGGAGCCCCCCCTTGCCCTCACTTGCGGATGCTCTGGGACAGGGACGTCTGCCGGCGGAAGCCGGGCCGGCGTTCCGGGCGGGGCTCCTGCAGGCTCTTGCTCTTGCGGTAGATGGGCACCTTGGAGGGCTGGGAGGCAGAGCAGGGCATTAGGGACACGATGGCACCTGGCAGCCCCCCGAGCCCAGCGTGGGGGGGCAGACACAGCCCCACCGCTCACCTCCTTGCGGGCACCATCCTCCTCCGCCTCCCGGGGGGGGATGACGATGGAGAGGTTGGGGGGCTTCTTGCTCTGCAGGCGGCTGCTGCTGGAGCGGCTGCCCCCGTTCTTGTCCCCGGCTGACATCTCGGGCCGGCGGTGGTCGGCAGGCTGCCAGAGTGCAGGGAGTCAGCCACAGGGGCAGAAGTATTCCCCCAGGAGCTGGTGTGTGAGGAAAGGCTGGGTCGCAGTAGGAGATGGGGCCTCACCAGTGGGACGTCACCAGACTGAGCCCCCTGTGTGCCAGGCTGTGCTGGTGAGACTTTGCCATCGTGAACCCAGCTGCTGCATCCCCAAAACCCACATTCCATCCCTGACTTTGGGTGGACAGGAAGGTTTATGTTAACCACTCACTCCCAGTCCCCGGGGGGGTCACCAACACCACCCCTTCACCTGCTGGGAGTAGGGCAGGGATGGCAAGAGTGACCAGGTCAGAGCATCCCCATCATCCCAGCACACGCCTGTGGGACACCCAGGTTTCACACCCTGCCAGGGTGAGCCTGACCATGTGCCTTGAAAATGTGAGGGATCCCAGCCAGGCCCATGGCACACAGCTGCAGCACATGGGAACACCAGGCCTCCCAGTTTGGCAAGGGAGCCAAGGGGAGACTGCAGGGGAAGTCTGCAAAGCGCTCCTCTTGCCTGGGCAGGGTGGGAAGGGAGGGGATGCACAAGGCCTGAAAACACCTGACCCACATGCCCACATGCACCACAGCTCCCACGTGGACCCGCCATGTGGTGGGGTGCCCCATGAAGGGGAGATGCAGGATATTCCCCTCTGGCACGTGCATGCACATACCAGCCTGGGAGACTGAATCCTTCCTGGCACCACGTGCAAGGAGAGGGAAGCTTAACAGCCAAGACGTGGTTAATTCCTCAAGAAATCCCCTCCAGCGGGTCCCTGCAGCCAGCTCTACCAGGCAGGGCTTTGCAGGAAAAGTAATTCCATCTGAGTGCAAGAGAACAAGTCCCAGATCCTATTAGAGACTACGGGGGCAATCAAAAGGGAGGCACAGCCCTCTCTGACCTCATCCTGTCCTTCTTGACCATGTGCCAGCACCCAGGGGACTCAAACAGGTCTCACAATCATCTCTTGTCCCCCAGCACAGCCATGGCCATGGGAATGGTGTCACCTGCCATGTCTGCACAGTGCCACTGGCTGCAAAATGCCTGCTCTCCCTGCTCAAGATCCCCATGACCAGACTCCTACAGCTCTGCTCTCCTTAGACAATATCACTTGAGCAACCAGATGAGTGACTGAGGTCCCACCAGTCCCCTCTGCAACAGGATCCCACTGGCAGCCCATTCCCAAAGCAAGAGCCAGGGACAGGGACACTTCTGCAGCTCCCTTAGCACTTGGAGTCCTGAACACGACCCTTCCCTTAGACCACAGCACAAGCAAAGCCTGGCTTAAGGAGCATGGGGTGCCCAAGGGATCAGCTTCATGGGGATGCAGGAGTCCAGAACCAGCTCCCCAGGGATGGGAAAGCCTGGAGCTGGCAGCACTAGCTGGAATTGCTGCCCTCCATCAGCTCCTGGGCCACGTGACAGCCTTCTGCTCCTGCATTAAAATGGGTGCTGGGCTCCCTCTCAGCACAACTCCCACATTTCCCCTGGGGGCTCAGCCAGTGCTGGTCCCCAGGAGGGTCTCCTCACCTCATAAGAGTGACAGGGATGCTGTGCAGCGATGGCAAACACCCACAGCAGCCTTCCTCTGCCTGTCCTTCACGCACGGGAGCCCCGGGACACGGCCGAATTCCTCCTGTGGGGAGAGGCTGCGATGAAAAACCATGCATGGGAAACAGGCAAGGGCTGTGGAGCATCCTGGCAAAGGGAGAGCTGAGCTCAGTGCTCCCTAGACTTTGGGGACAGGGCTGCAGGTGGCTGGACACCAGGGACAGGGATCAGCCACTGGCACAGGGCAGCAGGAGGGAAAGCCCCCATTTACAGCAATGCTCCACGGCAGGGAATAGCAGGGGGCAGGCAGGGAGGTTTCCCCTGCTGCTGCCAGGCAAAGCTCTTGGGAAGCAAGACACCCAGGAAGAGCAGGCAGGGAACATGAGTGCCTCACTGGGTATTTCGTAGCTGTTAAACTGGGAGAGTGCCAGCCCCCAGCAAGTAAAACTTTCCGTCCCACTGGTGAGCTGGAGACTCTGTTTGTTTTCCTCCCAGGGCAGCCAGCAATGAGCCCGAGGTGGCAGCTGCTCCAGAGAGCCAGGAATGGGAACACGCTGGGGCCAGAGCAATGCCTGGGGCACCCTCATCCTTCTCCAGCTCTGGGGAACGGCTCAAGTGGTTAGAACCAACACAGCCTGAAGCACAGAAATTGGAGCCAAACTCTTACCCAGCCCCACTCTTACACCCCCATCCCAAAATCCCATCCCTAATTGGGATGGCGTGCCCCCATCACACCCTGGACAGCCCCAGACCTCTGTGCTTCCCAGCAAAGCAGGGAAAGTTTAACATCCTGGTCTTGCTTCCCACCAGCTCCCACGCAGGCAGGTGGAGGGCTGGACTGGCCTCCCCCGAGGTGACTCAGTCCCAGGGGAGCTGGCAGAGCCCGGCAGGCACCTGCTGTCCGGTCACGGTCACGCGGCGTGGCCGGAGCGCTTGTCACGGCTCTGTGCATTGGCACTTTTGGCTTTGAGTGGGAGGGGGAGGAGGGCACAGCATCCCGAGGGCTCGAGGTTCCCTTGCCACACAGGGTGGAGGCAGCAGCCACCCCCTGAGCACAGATCCTGAGCCAGCAGGAGCCTTATCCCGTGCCAGGCGGAGAAATCCCCAGCGGACGGTGCTGGGAAGTGTTTTCCCGCTCACCACGTGCCTGCTGCTGGCACCCAAGCCCTCTGGAGCTGGTGTGCTCAGTGTGGGAACGGGCCAGACGGCGCCTCTGTCCAGACACAGCCTGCCACAGGCTTGGCCCTCTGGATCCCCTGCAGCCCCAGGTCCCTGTCACCCCCCCATGGAGGCATGGAGGGCTCCGTCACCAGGAGCACGGCTCCCTGCCCGGCAGCCCTGGCATCAGCTGCCCCATCACAGGGCACAGCTCGGCTGCAGGTCCCCAGAGAGCCTCAGCCCAGCCCTTGGACACTCAGGGTGGACGTGGTGGCTTTGTCCTGGGGACAGAAAAAGGAAGTGAGAGGCGACTTGCAGAGCTGACACGGCGGGATGGCTGAGCACGTGCCCTGTTGCAGAGACAAGGCAGGTCACAGCAGCAGGGGGTGACAGGCTTGGGACTTGGCAGCCACAAGCATGCCCTGAGCTTGGTAGGAGCTGTGCTTTGGGCTGCTCGAAAAGTCCTGGGGGCAGCACGTTGTCACCTCAGGCTGGAAAAGATCTCCATGCACTGCAGCTGCTGCATTAGTTGACCCAACAGGGAGCGATAAATGGGCAGGGCGTGGCGGGAGGACCACCTGGTCTGGCTGGTAAGAAGAGATCCCCCATTATCACCATCTCCCCTCCCAAAGCTCTTGACGTCACCAAAGCCTGACATCCAGCAGGGAGGGACACAGCCTGTGCTCCAACAGCAGCCCCACCCTTTCCCAGGAGGACGGATGTGCTGGGGTCACTGGGGAGCAACTGGGAGGAGGTTTGAGCCTTCAGCCAAAAAAGGCACAAGGAAGGTGACCAGGTGTGGGAACTGACAGTGGTCAGAACATGGATTCTTAGGCTCCAGGCAGCGCCCTGAAGCCTGTGGGAAAGCCAAGCACAGAACTCTCTCAGTCTGGCCCGGGAAATGATAAGGAGGAACCCAAAACAATCTTGTAGATACCAGCCCCCTGACATCTGGTGTTTTTCCAACTTGTTTACTGGTAGAGATGTTTACAAAAAGGTGGTGCCCTAAAGGACCAGTCCTATTCATTGCATCCATCATACCCACCACCCTGAGCACGATGAGCCCCAGCTCTTCCTCTCCACCTCCACAGGGCAGTGAGAAAGGGGCCAGCAATGCCACAGAGCCCCCAAACACCCCCGCAGCCTCCGCCACGGCTGGCACCCAAGAGCCCATCAGGCAGAGCTGCTGCTGCTGCTGCTGCCCATAAATGATTCACAAGCACGTTAAAGACCTCTCTCAAGGCTGGAGCCGCGTTAAAAGGTGCTCCCAGTTATTAAGAGCTCTGGAAAGGAAACTCAGGTTGTACAACTGCTCTGAGCATCAAGCTGCTGTGGACTCACAGCCAAGCAGAGGCCCAGCACCTTCTCTGCTTCTGCTCCCTTCCAAAAAGCTTTTTACCATTTTGCAGCCTCAAGTTTCAGGTCTGGAGAAAAGGAGCCAAAGCACAAACAGCTCTTGAAATAGAAACATATTATTGGAGAAAAAAAGAGAAAAACACTCCACATGTGTCCCAACCTTGTCACAACAGAACTGGATGGCAAAACTGCGAGACACAGGATTTCACTCTGAGTCCTGAGAGAGGCCCTCTGTGCTTCAGGGGGAATGGTTGTCCCAATCACTGAGCCACACGGTCAGAGTGGACACCCACAGGGGCTTCAATCCACATCTCCACGATGGCTGGGGTAGGAAGATGGGGTAGAGATGAGCACTGAGATCCCATCTGATCCCCGGGCCGTGCAGGCAGCCAGCACACACCTCACCCACACCACCATTAGAACATCCTCTCCCATTTTCCTCCCTCGGGAAGGACATTGGGCAATGGCAGCAGGTTTGCTGAGCTGGGAGCAGGGCACGCCCCAGGAGGAAGGAAAGCAGCCGGGGAGATGGAGCATGGCAGGCGGGGGAGCTGCGCTGGGCCCGCTGATAAGCCCTGCCCGCGGGGAGGGACACGGGGCCACTCGCACCACTGCACACAGCAGCCTGGGCTGGCCTTCCCTGCTGCAAGGGCTGCAGGGCCAGGAATGTGGCCCTGGGCTCCCCGGCAGTCCTGGGTGACGCCATCCCTATCGGAACAGAGAGGGAAGGATTTGCCCGGAATGCCTGGGAGAGGGTGGAAAAAGCCACGTGGAGGATTTCCCACATCCCAGCCACAGCTCATTTCCCACGTTAAATTTTACCAGTACAGCAACGCCCACCCACCCCAGCAGACACACAAAAGCTTCCCAGCCTGCTGGGGTGGGTGGCAAGTCCTGCTGGGCTGGGGTCCCTCTGTGCCACTGGCCACCCACCCCACATCTCCCCACTCCCCCGGGGTCCACGCACCCTCACAGCACAACCCCAACCTGGCAGCTCTGTGCAAACCCATTCTCTGCTTCCTGCCAAGGCACACCAGCGAGGTGGGTGCTGCTGGAGGGGCTGTGGCTGCACAAGGGGACCCTCAGCCCACTGGTCCCTTCCTCAGGCTCAAGCCACATGAGGAACATGAATGAGGAGACTTTGAGTCACCCCAAGGGCTTCGGGGAGAGCAAAGGGCCAAAGTCTCCACTGGGAGCCAGGGAAGCACAGCAGCTCCACTGGTCAATGTGCAGAGGGGTCAGCTGCCCCACAGGCAGGGTCACAGCACACACACAAGGAAAGCTCTTTTTCATTTTTTTCCCCAGACTACCAGGATTGATTTAACTTGGTTTTATCTAAGAACTGATTAATTACTCAAATCTACTCCAATTCCTTATTAGCTTGGCTTAAACACTGAGGGCACAGACATGACGGTGCAAGTGTTTCAGGCCTGGCTGCACCTTCTGGAAGGGGCTGAGGGGTCCCAGGTCAGTATTTATCCAAGGGAAGGGGACAGCCTGCCTGCAGGCCATGTGCCTGCCATCCCCATGCTGCAGGTCATTACTGAGTTCACTCCCACTTCCCTCCTCGAAGCAAAATTCTTTGTATGAAAGGTCAATGGGGCTGGAGGGGACACTCCTCCCTCTGGTTCTTCTGCTGAACACTCATTCTTCCAGCAGCTCTTGGTGCCAGGGCTCTGGCTGGGCTTGCAGACTTCCCCAGTCCCCTGCTGCCTGTTTCAGAGCACCCTGAGCCACCCAGAGCAGCACAGGGCTGGCAGAAAGGCCCCATATTTACAGGGGGTTCCCTTGCCCTGAGCTCTGACCGTCCCCATGTGATGTGGGATGCAGCAGTGGGAGGTGGCACTCAGCCCTGTGCAGGAATTTAGCTCATCCCAGGGCCAAGATGAGCCCTGGGCTGGAGGCAGGATGAGGCCCCTTGGCTGCAGCTCCCTATCTCTGGGAGCAGACTCCTTATCTCAACACAGCCATTCCAAGGCTTGTACAAAGTGCTGCTGGCCCTGACAGCCCCTGTGCCAAGGGGGAGCCCTGGGTGGACACCAGCAGCCTCCTTCTTCCCCATTCCAGGGCCAGCAGCTCCCTGAGGAGGGGGAAAAGGACCTTGTGGCATCCCTTTGGGGTGTGGATGGTGACGTCCCTGCTGGCAGGGGGCTGGAGGTGTCCCCCAGACACCCCATTAAGCCTCAGAGCTCCCTGGCCCCAGGACAACTGGGGGAAGCTGCTCCTCCCTCCTCCCAGCCAGCAGCAGCTGAGCGTGGGTGGGCCACTCCTCGGCTTCCTTCCTTTCCCTCCTGATTGCAGGAGGCCTGAAGCACCCAGCCCCACACCCTGCAGAGGAGAGCCCGACTGGGATCAGCTCATCCCCATCCAGCACGGTGCAAGCCTGGCCCAGGGAACCCTACACTCACTGGTACCTGTGGAATGCGATGCTCTTCCCACCACGGCATATCCGTGGACCTGTGCCAGGCAGGCACTTTGCAGCCTCTCAGCTGCCAAGAGCTGGAGATGGGGGTCTCCTCAGCAATCTTCATCCTCCTCCTGCCTGCTATCCCACCCCTGGGGTGCTGCACCCACAGGGAAGCCACGCAGCTCAGCACAGGGGCTGGAGATGCTGCTTTTTAAGGAGCCACCTCCGTGTCCTCCCCAGGAGAGCCTGGACTGGGTTAAGTCACCACATCCAAGAGGTGGCTGGTTGTGGGATCGCCCTTGGAAAAGCTGTATGACAACAGCACAGCCCTTCATTCCATGGAAGAGCTGAGGCTGGGCAGGACACGCCAATGCCAAGGGTTGGGGATTCCCTGTGGCTGCCCACACATAACAGGAGGTCACTCCCAGCCCTGCCTGGCATTCCTGCAGGCTGGCAAATTACAGGAATAACTATACCAGAGCCCCAGCACAAGCTGCAGCATGACACACAGGGAGTGAAGCCAGCCCCATGGCATGGGAGGGGGCACTGGCACACTGGGTGTCTTGGGGGACACCGGCCACATCTCTTCTGCCCCAAGTGGGTCTGTCAGACCAGAGGAATTACATCAGGAAATATTACTTTTAAGCATTAAATTAACAAAACACAAGCCAACAGAGGCTGCTCGAAGGAGGGCTCCATTGTCCTGGGAGCTGCAGCAGCTGAAAATCTGCCACCCATCTGAATGGCTCCTCACAGGGCTGGACATTCAGCACAGACACCATGTGCCCTCCACACTGGTGGCTTTCTTCCTCCCATCCAGTGTCAGCAGCTTGGAAAAAGGCCAAGGAGCATCCCTGGACACTGTCCTGCTCCCTCCTGTCCCGTGTCCCACTGCAGCCTCTGGCAGCACAGCATCAAGTGGGTTGGTTTACACCTGCACCCCCCCACCCCCAAGGCACAGCCACAGCACCAGCCCTGCTCTTGTGGCTGCACAAACTGTCCCCGGGGTGACAAGCTGTGGTTTCACTGGACACCTCCGTGCTTTCTGACTCCTTTGTGGCATTTCATAAGTGGGGAAACTGAGGCACTGCAGTACATTAAGGCTCCCTGCCTCCTCACCCTGCTGCTGCTCCACAGGCAGGGAGCTGGTTCCTTCTCCACCGAAACCCACACAGCTCTCCAAGTTTTAAGTTCCTGGAGGACGAGGGTGGAGGAGGAAGCCCTGACATGCAAACCCCAAAATATTTGCTCCCCTGCTCTCCTAGAGCAGTTATTTGGGGGGGTGCCCCTGACCAGTGCTCAGCTAACCTGACCAGCACCCCACAGTACAAGTCCCCAAGGATGAGGGGGACACAGGGGTCCTGTGTGGTGGGCAAGCAGAGGGCAGGGCTGGCCCTCCCTGGGTCCATTCTCCACCTTAAATGCCTCATTAAGACAGCAACCACCAAATAACTCCTTTTTTGTTGTTCTTTTTTTAAGTAACAGGTAATAAGTGGGAAAAACAGTGCCTGGGGTTTCCTCCACAGCCACCAGCGCACACACAGAGCTCTCCAGGCCGACTGGGAGGCCAGGAAATGACCATAACTCAAAGCACTACCCACTCCCCAATGACCATAACTCCTGGATCCCTGTAATTAAAAGGGACTGTGCCTACCCCCGCTGGGAGCCTGTTGTGTTATCAGACATCTCACAGCCCGGCAGGACAGCGGAAACCAAAAGTCATTAGGTAAAAAGCTCCTCAAGAGGAGGAGAGTTCACGATCCCATCACTTGTGGGCTCATAGAAATTTAAGTAATTAATTTTCAGCTTTCACTAATTGACTCCTTCAGTGCTGAGGCCCTGACAGCACCGAGCCTGCACTCGCTCCTCCAGGTCAGGTCCCTGCAGGACTCCCAATGCCTGTGGGAAATGTGGAAATGCCTCACAAGCCCCATGTTGGTCTGGGCAGCTCTGCAACTCCCCCACCAGCTGGTTCTCCATCACCTGTCCCCTACTTTCTTTGGCACTGGGCTCTGTTCTGATTCCTGGCTTGTCCAAGGGCCGATTTCAGCTCAAGAACAACCTAAAGGAAGGAATAACGATGTATTTTGGGGGATCCCTCAGCTTCACTGTAAGACCTAAACAGGAGCAGCATCCAAGAACAAAACACAGACCCAGAGGAGAGCCACATGCTCATCTTTCATCCTAAACACAGCCCACATTCCCCAGGTCCCCCAGCACATCCCAGTGAGTGCACTCCCCCTGAAGCAACCCAGGCAGTCCCTTCCCCACCGGATTCACGGCTCCGTGCCCTGCATCCCCATCATCCAAAGGCATCTATTGTTCCTGCCGCCGCGCTCCGGCAGCGCCGCTCTCACACACTGAGCACCCACACGTGCGTCTGAGCGCCAACACCGAGCTCGGCCCCGCTCACAGAATTTACATCTGGGCTCTGCTGTGGTGTCAAACCCCACTCTGTGGTTTGCCCTTTCTCACTCCGGGGCTTGCAGCACCTCCAGGTGCTCCAGCGCAGCTGCAGCGGTGCCAGAGAACCCCCCACCACAGGGAGGTGGTAGATGGTCACCTGCTTTACAGCAAACTGGAGCAGGGCTGGCAGAAGCTGCCCCCGACATGAGCAAGCAACAAAAGATGCCGATCACCCCATCAACTGCAAAGGAGCTGGGAAGGGCAGAGCCCAGGTGCAGCAGCTGGGAGCCCCGGGAACCACATGAGCTGACCAGGGTAGCACGGGCAGCTCTGGTTTCTCCCAGGCTCAGCTGCAGTGGAACCCTCCAGCTCATTTTGGAGGTGGGACAATTCCAAGCTGGTTATTTCCCACTTGGGGAAAAGGCAGGAGCCAAAGCGTGTTGCTTCAGAGGGCACAATGGAGTGAGCTGAGTGGGCAGCATTTCCTTGCTCAGGACAGCCATGGCACTGTGGTGAGGTGCACTCCCCAATTCCCCAGCTGGGTTGGAGGCTGTGTGCCCAGGAGAGCAGCAGTATGATGAGTTCACCCTGGAAATCCCCAGGAGCAACCATCCAGGGACTGGAAACGTGCAAGCAGGAGAATGTCCTGGCTGCTCGTGGTGAGGAGGATGACGCCACGCTGGGGAAGAAGGCGGACACTTCCTCTTGCCACAGGGACCCAGTGGTGACAATGCAGCCTCTCAGGTCCCCTTCCCCCTGCAGAACGTGGGCCTGGGGGGCTGAGCAAGAACTGCAGGGTCTCAGTTCACCGTGGGCACCACAACCTGACAGTAGGAAACCTGGAAGAATGGTCTCTGCCTAGTCCTGCTGGCCTGGCAGCAAGGCAGGGCAGCATGGGGTAGAGCTCAGCCTCACCCCTCTGTCCCAAACCTGGAGGACCAACAGCAAAAATCTGAGTAAAATATCCACGCAATAGCATCCCTCTGCTCCCGGCGGGATGTACACAGGGACGGAGGATGACCCGACCCCCCTGCCCTGTAAGGGTTTTGTTCGCCTGCGAAGGGCTGGGGGCAGCACTCGCCGCTCCAGGCAGCACGTGCGAGCGTCCCAGAGCCCTTAGCCAAACCTCAAACCGGCTACAACAACAAAGCCCCGGCGGGCGGGAGGGCAGGAGGATGCCGGGGGTCAGGGACCCGGCACCCCCCGCTGCCCACCTGCCCTCGCCTGCGGCGTCGAGGCTGCTGCCGCTCCTGAAGGGCGCTGCCGGCCCCGCTCACCTGGGGAGGGGGAAAAGCAGCAAACACAAACAAAAACCACCCGCCCGCCTGGTTATCGGCGCCAGAAAGTAGGTTAGAGCTTTCCTCCCTGCCTCGGCCGGGGAGCGGGCAGGGTTCTCCCTCCGGCCGGGTCACCCCGCCGGGACACGCACCCACTTCCCCCTGTGATGGAGAGGAGGAGGAGGAGGAAGAGCCCGGCCCCCGCCATCCGTCCGGGTGCCCGCCCTGGAGGCGCCGGGCAGGGCTCGGGGCACAGCCCCGGGCTGGGGGATCCGCGCCGCGGCCCCCGCCCCGCAAAAGGGTCCGGGGTGGGCAGGGGCAGCGCCCGGCCAGCCCCGCGGGGCCGGGGCCGAGCCGGGCCGGGCAGGAGGCGCGGGGCGGAGGAGGAAGCTGGCGGGACGCGGCGCTCACAAAGCAGCAACAAACCGGGCGCTCACGGAGCGAAGCGGCGCGGAGGCACCGGGACCCCCGCCCCGCTCTGCTCCCCTGCTCGGCCCCGCTCACCTCGGCCCGGTCCCGGTCCTGCCCCCGGTGCCACTCCCGGTGCCGGCGCCGGTCCCGCGGCAGCCGCCACCGCCTCCACCTGGGCCGGGCGTGGCCAGGGGCGTGTCCGAGGGCGTGGCTCAGCGGGGGCGTGGCCGGGGCGCAGCTTGAGGCGGGGTCTCCTCCCGGGGTCCGCCCGCGCCCCACGCGAGGGCTCCTGCGGGCTCCGGCCCCATCCATGGGGAGTCCCCATGGGGGTGAGCCCCGCGGCTCCGGGAGCTGGAAACCGGCACCGCCGGTACCGGCACTGTCAGCTGGGGGCGATCAGGACCAGCCGCTATAAGAACTGGTCACTATTAGGACTGGACGCTATTACAACCGGTCACCATAAAGACTGGTCACTATTAGGACTGGCCGCTCTTAGGACCTGTTACTATTACAGCTAGTAACCATTAGGAGTGGTCATTACTATGAATGGTCACTATTAGGACTGGGCTTTACTGGGACCAACAACTGTAAGAACTAGGCACCATTAAGACCAGTCACCATTAGGACCGGTCACCATTAGGACTGGTCACTGTAAGAACTGCTCGGTATTAATAACCAGTCGTTATTAGGACCGATCACTAATAGAACTGGCCATCATTAGGACTCTAAGGCACGGTCCCCTGACCCCACACCGAAGCGATGGGCACTCCGGGGTGCCAGGCAGAGTGGCAGGCACAGTGCAGGCTGGCACAGCCCCGAGGGCTCTGCAGGCCCAGGCGTGTCCTGCTGGCCGAGGTGACGCAGGGCTGGGCTGGGGGAGTGGGCAGTGGCCGCAGGGCCGGTCCTGTCGGCTTTCACAGCCTGACTCATCCCGGGGCTGGCAGAGCTCAGCCCCTCGGGAGCTGCACCTGCTCCATCACCATCAGCACTGCGTTGTGCTTCTTCCACAACAGCCTCACATTCATCTCCCCTCCATCCCTGAGGGGGAGACTCGGTGCTGGCACGATGTGGGGGCTGAGGAGAGACCTTTGCAGATCGGGTTTGGCACGGCAGTATTGCTGAGGGGTCTGTACAGGACAATATGGCCTGGATTTTGCCACAAAATAAATTCTTGATTCACAACTGGGTAGAGGTTCCAGACGAGCACCAGCTGAACCAGGCAGGACCAGGAATTTTATGCCTCAATATCCAAAACTACAATTTCCCCTTGTATTTTTTTTTTTTACCTGCACACCCACTGTGCTAAACCTGACCTTGGGTGGTGCAGCCTGGATTCAGTGATGCCTGTTAGGGCGCTGAGCTCGTGCTCTCATCAGCCCTCCACCTTCCACGGCTTCATGCTCAGCAAATCTGCTCCCAGTTCCTGGTAGAAAGGAGGGTGGAGGAAGCTTTTGGCTCCTGCCGGCTCCTTTGAAGCTGTGGTTTGAAGCGGGTGGAGAAGGGAGAGCCCGGCAGGTGCTGGGTGAGTGTCTGGGCACAGACACCCCGACGGGGGCACTGCCGGGGGTGTTCCCTGCCCGTGACTCAGGGGTGAGCAAAGGGTGAGGTGCAGGTGGCAAGCAGGGACCTGTGCCAAGGTGCCAGGTCTTCTCCCTGCATTTGGGAAGGGACAGAACAACCTTTGGGTGGGAGAAACAATGGCTGACAAAAAACCATCACTGCTGTGGCCCTGCCTGCGTCCTTGCTCCAAGCTTGTGTCCTGTGGAATGAATGTGTCTTTCCATGGAGGAGCCAGGTGGGATGGCCAAGCCCACAGAGGGGAAGAGAGGAGGGTGACTGCCACCTGTGCCAACTCTGCTGAGCATTGAGCAATAAGGAAGGAAAAGAAATGACCGAAAAACCCCAAGGCAGCAACGACAGGGTGTTGCGTCACTGCTGGGGAGACACTCTGCAGAGCACTTCCCTTTTTTGGAGCAAACGGCTCCACAGCCTGGCCAGAAGTGCTCTGGCTGGCCTGTATTCCAAGGAAAGCAGGGAGGGAACACAGCACTGTGTATCCCAGTGTTGGGAGACCATCCTGTGCAGGGTGCTGGGAGCCCCCAGAGTGATGTGCTGGGCCCAGGGCTGAGATATCTCAGCAAGAGACATTCCTCCCTTTTATACCATGAAACCCTTCAGGGTGGGATCTGTCCCCAGCAACCCAGAGCCAGCAAGGTCCTGCTGCTCACTGCCCACTCAAAGCTGGGAGGGGGCTGCTGCTGGGGCAGGTCCTGTCCCTGGGTGTGGAGGAGCATTGCAGATCTGAGCAGCATCAGGCTTCTCTAGAAACCACAGCAGGGAAGGTTTCAAAGGGATTTAAAAGAGGATTTTTAGGGGCAAACTGAGCCCTGCTTTCCTTGGCCTTGTACTCTGTAGCAGCAGATGAGATTTGTGGTCCCTCCCAACCCAAACCATTCTGTGATTCTTTTACTATTCAGTTGTAAGAAGGCATGGCAGCTAGTTTTTCTTCCCAAGGATGCTGCTGAACAAACCCAGGTGCCAGTGAGGCCGTGACATGTGGCATCAACCCCGTTGTCATGTTTTGGGAGAGCTGGTGGAGCTGAGAGGCTCCTGCTCCCTGTGCAAAAGGAGCTCTGCATCATGTGAGTTTGATCTTCCCTCTCACCAGAAACCTCCAGCCCTGGCTGAGGGACACAAATGGAAAGGGCCAGTATTATGGGATGTGCTGGAACTGAGAGAATGGTGTTTTGGGTGGGGCCCCACTTGCAGAAGGGCTCCTCATCAGCTCCAGTGACTCTTCAGAGGAAGTGTCACAAGGATGCTTGGGACAAAAGATCCCAGTTTCCACAGCCTCAGAGTTTTTGTGTTGTAAAAACTCCACACTCCCATCACAAGGCTGCAGTCCATGGTTTTCTAGTCTTTCCAACTTCTTCCATAAATGTCCAGGTTCTCCAGGATTCTTTTCCCCAGTACTGGCTTTTTATGAGCCCCCATATGGATGCGTGACCCCTCTGACTGTTTTGAGTTATTCCCACACGAAGGCAGACGGGTTTGGTTTGTGTCCCCACAGCCCCTCCGGGCACCTGTGCCCCACATCCCTTCATCCCCTGCTCCCTCGGGACACAACCTGGGGGAAAAAACCCTGCATGGAGGGGACACACCTTGTCCCATCCCTCACCACCGGTTCGGACCCTCCGCGTCCCTCTCCCACGCTGTCTCACTTCCGTCAGGGTTACAAAATGCGTGTCGCCGCTGCCGCCATCCCCCGGGCCCTGCGGAAGGCAGCGGAGCCCCCGCGGGGGCCGTGGCAGCTCCCGGCCCGCAGCTGGATGTGCCGCGCTGCTGTTCCCGCTGCGAACAGCAGAGGCCAGGCCGCGGCCGCGCTCCGAGCGGGCTGGAAGCCGTTCCAGCAGCAGCAGGGGATGCTCAGCCTCTGCCATGGCTCAGCGCTCCCTTCCCTTCCCTCTCACCTCCTTCTCCCGCCGGGTGTCACAGCTGTCACCCCTGCCCAGCTCCCGATGACACGAGGAACCCTGGGGACAACGTGGCTCTTGGTGCTGCATGCAAAGACAGGAGAAGCTTTCCCTGTCGGGCAAACTGGGAGCTCAGGTCTGGTTCTGGGGGGGGCAGAGCACACGGAAAAGCTCCTCCAAGGGCTTCCCACCGGCACCACAGAGTTGGTGGCGGCGGTGCCACCCGGCCGTGTGGCAGATGGAGCCTGTGGTGTCATTCTCACCTGCCTGTCCCTGCTGCTCCTCTGCCTCAGCCATCGAGGGGCTGGGACATGGGGACCAGCACCCAGTGCCCACCCGTGCCGTGCTCTGCAGCAGCCCCCATGCCCTGGCACCCCAGCAGAGATGGGGATGCTCCTGCTCACCCCAAGTTCACAAGCCTGGGCAGCTGGGGGACCCTGACACCCATCCTCGGAGCCACTGACACCCTCAGATCCTGACTGAGCCACCCTAAGCCACGGATATCAGTGGGAAAAATTCGTATATTTACCCCTCTCAAGCACTGTCTCCCCCTGCCCTCTGGCCCTCCCTCCCTCCGAGGCCAGCCTGCAGTGGGAAAGCATTAAGAAATAAAACAATATCAAATGTAATCAAAGGCAGGCTGGTGGGAGTTTGTCTTCTGGGGTTTCCTCCTCTTTTATTGCTTTCTCGAAGAATAAACACTTGGGAGGACTCTGGAGTGATTTAGTGGAGCAGGAAAGGGCAGGAGGCTGGGAGCTGCCTGCTCCCTCAAGTCAGCAAATTCTGTAACTCTGTGAAATAACCTAGGACAGTCCAGCCTTGGGAATTTTCCTTCTAGTGACTGCCCAGTCAGATGACAAAGCTGGGAATAGCTTGGCTCGGTGGGGACCTGTTTCTTCCCCCGGCTCCGGAGCTGCTGGGAGCGGGGCTGGGGCAGAGGATGCTGCCCTGGGGAGGAGGAGGGATGGAAGTGGGCGACTTCACAGCGGCGCGGAGGAAACGCTGACCTTTGAGAAGCGATCCTCCTCGCCCGCTGCTATTTATCCAGCGTTCCCAGTGCTCCTCCTGCCGAGCCTGCCGGTGTGCGGGGCTCGGCGGGATCCACGGCTGGCCGAGCAGAGGCTGCAGCGAGGAGTTTACCTGCAGGCTCGCCCGGAGAGGTTCCGCGCCTGCCGCCGGTGCCGAGCCAAGCCGCAGCTGGGCTGGGGCGGGAAGCAGAGCTCCATCAGCCCCAGCCCCTCTTGGCTGGGGGGCCAGGGGGGTTCAACATCCCGGGGGAGAGGGGGGCTCGGTAGAGAGCACGGCTGGACTGCCAAGACAGACATCTGTGCATCATTAACAGCCCTCACATGTCTGCTAGAGCCCCTTCTCTCCATAGGCACCCCAGTAGGCACGACACCTCTGCAGACACCCCAACCCTGCAGGTGACCCTTTCTCTTATCACCCCAAACCCTCTGCCAGCCCCTGATCCAAAAGGGAACCACGGCACAGGGAGGTTTTCCTGTAGCAGGGAACCACCACTGTCTCACTGACGTCCTACTCAGCCACCACCATGAGGATTATTTTTAAATCATGTTCCCAAAACTGACAGTACCGTTCACAGGATCTCCTTCCTGCATTTTGCACTCTCTCTTCACCTCTCGACCTGGTGCGGATGTCACCCAGTGCCCTGGCAGATGCAGGCCAGGGGCTACATTTTATGTTGATAGATATAAAAATATATAAAAATATATTAAATCCTGAGTATAATCATAATTTTCTGGCTGCAAAGCTCTTGACAGACAGATGGGGCATGGGCTTTCCTAAGTTCAAAATAAATCGATTTATCTGCCCGTGCACCACTGGGCTTTTAGTCCAGCCAGTCCTCTACCAAGAAAACAATGAAAATAAGTGAAAGCATTTGTGGTTATTTACTTAAATATCCAAAGAAAGTAAATGAAAACCACACTATTCCTTAGAAAAGTATCCTCAAACCAAATCCCTCTGCCGTATAAATATAAACCATAATGTGGCAGAGCCCAATGATTATTTTATTTCAGGACCTGTTTGGAACATCAGCCCTGAAACAACAGTGCCTGTGGGGCAGTTTTCCAAAGCTTTCTCTTAAAGAAAATACATTCCTCAATTAATGAAAAGGATTTGTAATAAACAGCAGTAAAAGTCCCACCTATTTCGGGCTGGGAATCCCCCCCAGCAGCAAAGTCCTTGGGTGATCTCTTGCTGTCTAGTGAGAGATGGGGATATTCAGCGGGAATGTGGTTTTTTGGTGGTTTGTTCCCCAAGCAGGGGGCAGTAGGTGTTCATCAGAGGGGCTGGGAGTGCCCCCCCCCAGGCCAGCGGGGAGCAGAGGGGGCCCGTGTCCGGGCACGGTGCCGCCTCTCGAGGTTCAGGTGTCCGGGAGCATCCCGGTGCCTTTGTCTCTGCTTCCTCCAGCGGCACCCGGGGGGTCCCGAGGGTGGTTGGGTTGGGCTGGGGGCTGCGGGCCATGACCCCCACCCCCGCCGTGTCCCTGGCACCATGGGATCGGCTGCTGCCCGCGGGGAAAGTGTGGTTTCGCAATCCTCCCCCCTCCCTGGGGTCCCAGCCTTTTGCCACAGCAGCCCTCCTCCTGCTCCCGGTCCTCTCCCCATCCTCCCTCTGCCCCCGGCTTTGCTCTCTCTCACGAGTGCCTGGGAGAAGAGAAACCCGGCTGTAAATTAACCGGGAGGATTTTTCAGTCTGAGATGTGCACTTCCCCCCTTTATCCCCCCCCGGCAGCGCTGTTATTTCATCTCGGCTGCCAAACTCCCGGGAATTAATCCCGGCCGGCGCTGACAGCGTTTACATTCAGCGCTGCTCAGATAAACCATATCAGCCGGCGCAGCTGAAGAGGAGCCGGGCGCGGAAGGAAGGGCTGGCTCCTGCTCAGTGTCAGCCCCCCTGGGCTGCGAGGGTATTTTCCTGCCTTTTTTTCTTCTCCCTGGGGGCTTTTTGCTCAGAGCAAGGAGCCGCCGAAACTGCCACACTGGTGAGGGTGGCCGTGGCGGGGTTCATACAGGGAAGCCTGGAGCTCCTGGCTCTTATCCTGGTGCAGATAACAGAGAGGAAGGAGGGACGTGTCCTTCAAGCTGGTGGGAATCTGCAAGCTCTGTCTCCCAAGGCTTCTCAGCCTGTGCCACCCCACACCCATGGGAGCACTTCTCCTAACTGCCAGCTTCCATGGGATGGGGTTTCATAGGAATTTCAATAGCCACATTAAAAACTGCAGTGCAGTTATTGCACATTCTCTTTCTTAATCTCCCTCCTGCAGCTGTACTTCTGCCTGTCCCTCACAGTGACCTCCCGGCCCTGCCCTCAGCTGTCACCAGGTGCCAGCAGGATATAGACACATGGTGCAGGTGTGTCACCTCTGATCCCACAGCAGCACCAGGACGGTGGAGCCATCATTCCCCCAGCCTGTGACAGGCGTTGGGCAGGAGCACTGCACCCTGGGGCCAGTGCTGTGGATGGAGGGGCTTTCCTGGAGCTGGAGCACGGCAAGTGGGCTAGGGGCACACCCTGTGCCCTGCCTTAGCTATCCAATTCCTCCTTCCCTCCATCTCCCAGCCCACAGGACATCACTGGGGCCACCAAGGTGCTTTCTCAGAGGTGGATCTCCCCCAGCACCCTTGGGGGAAGGGTGGCTCTTGGAGAGCAGCATCCCCAGGCTGGGACACTTGGGAACAGGGTGGGTTTAGCACTCCACGAGCACAGGGCAGTGAGGGTGTGAGCCCATTGTCCCAGCCCCTGGCCCAATTTTCTGGTGTGGTGAGAGCCTCACTTCCCACCATCTCCTTTCCCACCAGCACTTGCAGAGCACTGGCGAGGCCACAGGGTCTGGGTCACGGTTGTGATCGTCACAGCCACCCTGACGTGACAGGATCTGGGGGTAAATATTAGTACGAAGTGAAGGGCTGTGTACATATTTTCTCCCTGCAAGGTAATGCTGAAATTCTCTGCTCCTTTTCAACAAGCTGTTGGAAAAAAAACAGCCCCATTTTAGCACCCTCTGGCCACTGCTGGTCCTGGCTACTCTCAGCTCAGCGTGCAAAGGTCTGAGAGCTTTAGGTCCCCACTGCAGCCTCCCCACTGCAGAGCCGAGTCCTTTTGCTCGTGGTTTCCCAGCCGAGGTTTCCCATCTGGAGCAGAGCAGTGTGCAGGCTTTGCTGACTGTTCACTTCCGCCTGGAAGTGTGTACAGGATGTGGCAGAGACTCTGAGGATGGCTTATTAATCACATTAACAGCACCAAGTGGTTTTTTACCCCACAAGAAAAGACACAGCAGGAGAAGACAGATTGAACCAGGCAGTTATTTCCCCTCCCCACATGAGTAGACCTCTGGATCCCTTCTTCGTGGCCATGGCTGGTTGGGCTCTGTTTTGTGAAGCTGTAAGGGAAGAAAAAGGTTCCCCTTGCAAGGCCACCTTTGTAATTGTGGCTTGGGGACTCCAGAGTAGCTCAAGTGCCTGCCCATGCACAACTAAACCACTCAACTGCTGTTGTTTTCCAAAATGCAGGGGTGGAGAACAGCATTGTTGCCCTCAAGCCAACAGGAGAAGTTGACACCAGGTTCCCCAAGACCCCTGAGCAGCCTCCAAGGCACCAATCTCTGCCTCCTCCCTCTCAGAATGGTTTCCCCCCAGCCTCAGTCCAAAACTGGGATTGCTCCCCTTAAAATTGCTTGTGGCCAGGTGCTGGTATTTTCTACAACCCTGGTGGGATGGGTTTTCCCATCCCTGAAAGACTGTTCTGTACTCGGTGTAAAGAGGAGCACAACAAACAGGATTGCTTGGATTTGTTTTCCAAGCCTTGTATCCCACGTAACGGAGCTTATGGGACCATAGCATGAGTCCGTCTGTTTGTCCATCCATCCTCTGCCAACAACTTTGGAAAGGTTGGCCAGTGTCAACTGAACTTGAGGGGGCCTGTTTTGCAAACGAGGGAGCTGGAAAGACCCATGGGGGGAAACCACAAAGTGACCCAGCCCTTCTTGAACCCAATCCCCTGCAACGTGATCCGGCCTCAGTGAGAGGCTCAGGAGACCCACCAGGGACTGAGATGCAGAACACTGGGCTGCTGCTGCTCAGGGAGCTGTTTGTCATTTTTACAGGCTGGGAACAGGCTCACAGTCCTTGGTGGTCGTGGTTGCTGCATGTTGTGGCCATCAGCGAGCATTTTGGGCTGCCAAAGGCACAGGGATAGCTCCTGACCCAGGGAGAGCCCCGCTGGTTTGTACAACATACCTGGAAGTTAAGTGAAGAGCCTGGAGGAGGCACAAACCCTTCCCTCCCCACCTGAGTGCGCTGCTAAGATGCCTCCAGCCACCTCTACCACCCTTGGTGGGCACATCCACTCCCTTTGCTGCTGCTTTCCAGCCAAAAACCTCCCTCAGAGTGAGCAGGAACCCCCAGACCCACACGGCCATGGGGCAGCCCCCCGACACCCCCTCACCTTCCAGCCACCCCATCAGAAAGAAACCAAGCAGAGCTGGAGGGAGTTTGATTGATTTATCCACTGAAGATACAAGTTTCAGTTTAATAACACCATTTTGTCCGGTTACAAACATACTAAAAACCTACAAAAAAAACCAAAAAAAAACCAAGTTACACCCATATACACGGAACGCAGGTATAAAACCAGCACGGAAGCGCCGGGGGAACACGAACATGAACAGGATCTGCAGCAGGAACAGGAAAGACACAGGAGCTACATCAGACCGTGCACACTCACGTCTGTGGGTCACGCTGGGGCTGCTTCAGACATACTCACGATTAGAGACAACTTCAGCTATGGGAAATAATCAGCGCCGCAGCCTGGCAAAGAGCTCCGAGCCAGGCGGGTGGTTTTGTCCCTCCCTTCCCCTAAGCTGGTCCAAGGTCAGCGCAGGGGTTTCCCTTTTGTCCCTCAGTCCGGTGGTGCTGGCCCTGAGCAGCCCTGAGCAGCCCTCAGCTCGGACATCCCCGCGCCAGGGCAGCTTCCCTATGGCGAGGGGCAGGGAAGGCTGAGTTCTGGCACCAGAGTCCAGCCAGGTGAGATCTGGGCCCCCCTTGAAGTCGCTGAGCATCCCCTCGGACAGTGGGGAGACACCGCGACCTCTTTCCTGGGACAAAGTGGCAGAGATGTGAGAGGACTCCCCTGGGAGAGCTCAGGGCTCGGCTGCCTCGGGGATTTGTCACCCCCCAGGAGAAGATGAGGTTGGTGGCACGAGCCCATAAGGGTTCTGGTGGTGTTGGGGGGAGGTGGGGGGTCTCTAGCTGGGTGCCTGAAGAGCTGAACCTGCCATGAATGTTGCCCATGGGAGGGGGACATATGGTGGGTGGGATCTGTGCCCCAAACTAACCCGGTGCCTCCCACTCCCTCCAGAGCTCAACCCCCTCTGGGCAAACGCTGACCTTCAGGGCAGGTGACAAGAGTTGGATGACGTGAGCGGGTGCTGCCAAAGAGAGCCAGGACGAGCTGCTCAAGGGGAACCCTGCCCCAGGGATAGTGAATCCCCCCCCGACTCAGCATTTCTCTGCCTCTGGCAGAGGGCACAAAGGCTTTCCCACCTGGATCACAGCTCCCAGCCCAGCCCTGATGGCAATGCCAAGGTACTGGCTGAGCCAGGGGTTGGCTGGGTCTGGGGGGCACAGGGGTCCTCCACAGGGCAGGAGAGAGACCAGCCAGCCCCCAACGTGTGCTGGCCATGATGCCCTCAGCCTCAGCTCCTCACCTGTGAGTTCTGGGGAAAAGATTTTGCAAGTTGGTCCCTACCTGCCACCTCCAAGGAGAGCAAAGCTCAGCCCAGAGGGCCCTCAGTGCAGCCTAAGTGTGCCAGGAAGTGAAAGGTCAAGCCCCAGGGAGCAAGACCTGAACAAAACGGGGATAAAGGGGCCCCCAGTCAGCTGTGGTGGGATCGGGGGAGAGCAATGGGCTGGCAGTGACAGGGAGTGGCTGTGCATGGATGCGTGTGTGCCGGAGAGCCACGCACAGAGCCAGGACGTGGCCCCCCCTTTCTGCTCTTCCACATGGCATTTATCAGCCCTGTCATTCTGGAATGGTACTTTTTCCTTATTCTGTTGATCTTCATCTCTCCCCAGATGAGAATGTTCCTGGATTTAAGCAATGCCTCCTCTGCTGTGTTCGTTTTATCTCCATCTCCTCCCCTCCCGAGCTTTGCCCCGGCCGCCCTCCTGCTTCATGCTACTTCCTATGAAGCTGATAAAAATAAACATGTTTTCATTCTGCATCTATTGGAGTGGCCTGCAATTTGGCTGATGGGGGGCGGGGGGTGCTCCTCGAGGGACAGCAGCTGCACACATCTGGATCTGCTTTAGGAAAAAGTGCCTGGAAAAAACCCCAAGCCCAGCACATGCACACGTGCGGGCGCACGAGCCCGCGGGTCAGCTTTTTCTAGGGATGTAAAAAAAAAAAGAAAGGAGAAACCAAAGCACTGTTTAACGGGGAGGTGGGGGGAGACCTCCCTGATGCTGCTCCCCAAAAGCCAAGGCACACGGGTAGGTTGGGTATGAACATGGAGAATTTCCAGACACTCCAAAGTGGCTCCTCCGTGGACCGGGAGCCCAGTTTTGGTTGTGGGAAGGGAGGGGGGGAAAGGGTTTGCGCTGCAAAAATAAAATTCCCACCTGGAGATTATTAACCTCGAAGGTTAAACGTGCAAATTTTGTCTAAAGATGAAAGGTCCCTGTATGGAAACATCCCGGGCCCAGCATCCGCAGAGCACAGGGAGTACATGAACTCATCAGAAATATGCGCTGCTGGCCTCAAGGCCTTGGCAGGAGTCAGTAAAGCCGTGCTCGTGAGAGTCCCGTGATGCGCACGCACACAACAGTCATCTAACAGTCTTGATCCAAGTGATCCCTCTCCAGTGCTGCACTGGAGGGAAGTCAATGGCTGAACAGGTTTTTTCCCCATCCATCCCTGCCCCAGGCAGCAGCAGCAGCCCTTTGAGGGATGCCTCCACTGACCCCCGAGGGATGGGCAGCCACTGTGACACTCCAGTGTGAGCTGGAGGCAGCAGCTGTTGGCACCTTCACCAGTACAGGCTGGTGGGCTGAATTTTGGTGCTGCTGACTCTAACTGACAGCCCACCCCACGAGCAAGGCAGCATCACTCGTCACCCTGTGCCTGTCCCTTCCTTTTACAACCCCCTGGATCTTGCAGGCTGCCATACCAAGGACAGCTGTCCCCGAGCTGTTATTGCCACCCAGCTCCTTGTGGGTGCCCAGGATGTGCCATTGCTCCAGGCTCCATTGCTCCTCTCCATCAGTGGTAAGGTGGGATGCAGGAAGGAAAGAACTGCAAGGCCAGAGTGGCTGTAGTGACATTATCGGAGTCCTAGGGGTATTTTGAGGCATAATAAACCTGCTCCTGGGGATGATTAAAAGCACAGGTGAGCAAAGCAGGAGTTTCTCTCTGTCTGTTTGCTCTGGAGGAGGGAGGTCAGCCTGGGGGAGTGACCACTGCCCCCTCCAGCACTGTC
The DNA here is from genome assembly GCA_013397395.1 of Sinosuthora webbiana. Classification (NCBI taxonomy): domain Eukaryota; kingdom Metazoa; phylum Chordata; class Aves; order Passeriformes; family Sylviidae; genus Sinosuthora; species Sinosuthora webbiana. The sequence goes on along the minus strand of VXBN01009950.1, from coordinate 400,006 downwards.
CCCACAGTGGAGGGATGTCCCCAAGGTGGCTGTGGGGATCCCAGTTGGAACTGTGGGCTTGTTGCCTGTCCAGCTGGCATCCAGGAGAGGAGCTGGTCTCTCTCAGGAAGCTGCCAGCTCTCCAGGACAGCGGTGGAGCAAGGCCAGAGGAAACCTCAGAAGGGAACCCTCCTCCCGCTTCAACAGATAACATTGCCCTTAATGCTAGAGCTCTAAAAATAGCAGAGGCCTTTAGGGAAATATTGGGTGGCAAGGATTCCAAAGCTTCCCAGCACATCTGACATTTCATCCTCAATCCTTTGCCATTCAGTTCCCAGAAATCTTATAAATCCAACCACATGTTGGCAGGAGGCAATGGAGGCTGCTTCTCCTCCCTTTCTCATAACTGCAGGGGAAACTGAGGCACAAGCCAGGCAGACTCACCCCGGGGTGTTGGAGGCAGGATGAGTGTTCCAAGCCCTGCAGCCACGTTTTGGGGGGTGTGGGAGAAGCCTTTGTCAGGCACAGGCAGGAGCACTGCTGTCCCCAGGAGGGACGCAGCTCCTGCGTGGGCTGATTTCTACCAGGCACTTCATTTGGAGGAACCCAGTTTTACCACGGGGGCAGGAATATGCTCTATCCAAGGTATTTATTAATTTTAACAGGGAAGGGACCCTTTCTCATGCCCAGAAATCCCTCCTGATATGTCAGTGCCATCTTTCCTCCTCCTGGTTACAGCCTGATCTCCCTTCTCACTCAGAGGGCAGAGCTGGGCAGACGGACTGACACACACCAGCTGCCAGGGCGGCGGCACATCGTGTGCCACCCAAGCCCATGCTCAGGGAGCTGAAGGGCAGTGGGTGGGCTCACCAGCTCCCCACGTATGGCACAGGGGTCCCACCTACACACCGTGCTCCAAGCCATGAGGGGAGGCAGCCCAAAGGCATCCCCCTCCTTCCCACTCTCTGGTGCTGCGGGAGCGCTTCTCTCCCGCCCCAGGAGGGTTTGCAGCAGCCAGCCAAGGACAGGGACTGTGGGTGACAGGAGGGGTGAGGGCTGCTGCCCACCTGAAGCACAGGGTGATGGGCACCCCGAGTGGCTCTGGCTGTCAGCCCTGCCACCCTGCCAGGTGATACAGAAAGTGCAAAGCAAAGCGTTCTCGGTGCCAGCCGGAGGTCTCCACGTGTGCCCCCAAAAGCCAGGTTTGCCCCGGGGCTTGGCACGGAAAGTGAGGGTTGTGTTCGCCAGTGAACAGGGCAGCAGCACTTGAACAAGGGACTTTGAGATGGTGCAAGTGAGGTGCAGGATTTGGGAGGTGGTGATGGACAGGCCAGGACAGGAAGATGGAGCCAACAACCAGCGCTCTCCCCTCGCCCTCTGCATCCCCTTCCAGCGTCCCCTGCAACTGCTTCACCCCGACCCACCCACACCCTTCATGCTTCTGTGGTTTATTTTCGGCTTATTTAGTTTGTTTTTAAACCCCATGGAGATCAAATTGTGACTTGGCAGCTGACAGAACTGGCCCTGCCGGGCTCCCCAAACCGAGCAAAGATCTTGAGAAGAGACCAGAGTGAAGTCCTGGGGTGGGCGAAGCCCTCCCTGCCCCTCTCGTGGCCCCCTGGGCGCTCACAGGGTGGCAGTGGGGTACTGAGCCCAGCCCACCTCCTTGTAGGCCGCTGTCACGTGGGTGTAGATGAGGGTCTTCATCTTGGTCCAGGCTCCGTGTGCCTCCGGGGTGAAGTCGTTGGGGTATTCCTCAGCAATGACCTCCAGCATGACCCCAGTGAGTTTCTGAGGGGAGGCAGACAGCAAGCAAGGGGTTAGTAACTCTCCAGGGAGATGCTCACAGCAAATTTAGCTTTTTCCTGCAAAAACACTTGAATCCTGTTGCTGTCTGTAGGACACAGATGTCCTGGAGGTCTGTGGAGACCCCTGGGAGCAGACAGGACAGGTAACCAGCCTGCCCAGGCAGCAGGGCAGAGACCCAGGCACAAGGATATAGCTGCTTGCAGGTTGAAATATCTCCACTGGCACTGGCTGTGTGTGGGGATGGTGGTCTCCACAGGACAGTGGGACACTCCAGCTGTGTGGGGAGCAGCCCCCACATCCAGCCAAGGACAGGCAGCACCAGCTCACCACAGCTCTCGCTCCCCTGCCCTCTCCCCAAAGCAGCCCAAATGTTATTTTCACTCCCATCCTTTACCTTAAAGTAGATGGGCTCCACTTTGTGCTTGAGGGCGTGGGCCTTGCCCACCAGGGCCAGCACAGAGGAGACCTTTTCAGAGTCGTTGAGGTTCTCCACCACAGTGTTGATGGCCCCCATGACCCTCCGGGCGTGCTTGCGCAGCTGCAGGCTCCTCTCCATCTCCAGCGGGTCCTCCATGTGCTTGAACTGGCTGAAGTACTGCTTGGCCGAGGGGAAGTTCACAAAAAACCTTCCAGAAAGAACAGAAATGAAATGTCACCAGGAGCAGGCTGAGGGGTTAAAGCAAAGCACGAGGGGTGGAGATGCTGGAAGCCAACCCCTGCATCTCACACAGCCAGGGCTGATTTTCCTATCAAATTCCCCGGGAGCTGCAGCATTCAGCTGCCTGAAAACCAGAAGGTTGATGCCTTTTCTCCAAACCCCATCTGTTACAAGGTCATCACAGCTGGATATTCTCAAAGCAGAGGCAAGACTGAGTTCTTGATGCCCAGAGATGCCACCCAGGCGTGCCAGATGCTGGATGTGTGCCCACATACATCAAAACATCACATCCTGCCTCAGAGAGCTGAAGATGAGCATGAAAACCTCTCTTTATCCTATCCAGCCTCTCCTTGCCCCTCTTCCTTGCTCCCATGGGCTTTATTTCTCCATTGCCACCCAGAACAGTCTCCCCACCTTTCAAGACCCCACCAGAGTCTCCAGCGGGACCTAAGGCCTGAGCTGAGGTCACTGCTCATTTGTGACATTTTTCCCAGCACAAGGATACTCCAAAAATTCACCAGCCCCTCTGGGGGGGTGGGGGCTGGGTGTGCCTGGGGATCCTCTTTTCTGCAGGATTAAATCAACCCCAATGAAACACAGCTAAAAGAAATGAAGTTGTGGTCACAGCTGGCACGCTGAGCTCCCCGGGGAGGTGGAGGGTTGGAAGGGGCAGGGAGTTGAAGGGCACAAGGTAACAGGGAGCCGGGCTGGAGCCACCAGTGGCAACACCACCCATGCCAGGATTGCAGCTGGGGCTGACACTTGAGTCACATTAACCACCCCCCTTCCACCTAATTATGCAGAAGGGAACCACGTCAGTGTTTGTTCCCCGCTTTCACCCAGCTCCCTCCCTCCTACAGGGCTCTCCCTGGCTCCTGGACTGGTGGAGGATGCTCAGGAGGCAGCAGAGTGCTCCCGGGCTGTCCCTCATCATTCCTGGCTCCAGGCAGACTGTCTGCTCCCCTTCCCAAGCACCATCCCGAACCACGGGAACCTGAAACCCATCCCACCTCTCTCTCCAACCATCACTACTTCTCTCCAGAGCCAGGTGGGATCCTCTTCCCCACTCACCACTCCATGAATAATCACAATATCGAGTAGCAGGCTCCCTTACCGATTTGTTATCCTCCTTTTTCCCCCCCTCCCTTCCTTCCCCCGCTCCCTTGGCTTGTGAAAGCTTGGGGGCATTGCCAAGGAAGCGGCGTGAAGCAGCGCCTGGAGTACACCACCACTTCTGTTGCTTCCCCAAGGCATCTGGGATTCATCAGATGGCCCAAAATAGGTTTTGGAGGTGTGAAGAGTGTGCGGCAGAAAGGGTGGGGGAGGCAGGAAGGTGGAAGGGGGAGACAAGGTGTTGCTTTTAAAGCCCAGAGGGGACCCATGACAAAACTCCTCTTGTTGTTGTGCAGCCTCTTCCCCCCCGGCACGGCTCCTCCTGACACATCTGGTCCCTGTCGGGAGAAATCACTCCCAGGCCTGGCTGTCTCCAGCTCCTGCTGCCACAGAGATGTTTGGTCCTTCAGCCCAGAGCTGTCAGAGAGGTGCTGGGGGATGGAGCTGCCCAGGGCTGCACGGGTAACATCATTCCCAGGATTTAAGGCTTCTGCCCTGGACTTTTCCCCACAGAAGGGCAAATGTTTCACTCTGGTTTAATGGAACCATTTTTACCAGCTGGACTCTGCCCCCAGCCCGTCCTTCCCCACCTCTGCTCAAGCTGTTGCAGCTCCAGTCACCCAGCAAAGCCCTCCAGCTCCAACAGGGATCATCCTGCTGGGGTCAGAGCTAAGGGTTTTACCATCCCTGGTAGTGGATCTTTCCCCTTCACAGGCTCCCCCCAGGCACTGGGAGCAAGGGATGTCACTGGAAGTAGGACCTGCTGCCCCAGCCAGGGGATGGAGGCTGCCAGCTGGTCCCTGCGTGCCTCAGCCTCTGAACCCCAAACCACAGGGAGCTCCCTGAAAAGCTGTATTTTAACTCAGCTGAAGGGCAGGATGATCTCAAGGCATGGGAAATGAGTTGAGAAGAATTCCTGGTCTGAACCAGGAAGGGAACAGCAAGGGGGGACAGGATTTACAGTGTGCCCCCAACAAGAGAAGGGCCAAAAGGAGACCCTGGGACCATCACCTCCACCTCTCCCCACTTTTGGCCCGAAATGCCAGGAGCAAAAACTGGTTAAACGCTCAAAATACCCCAACCTATGTACGACCAGACCAACGAAGGATCCAAATACTTGGTTTCCAACCTTTCCCTGCTTTGCAGACCCTCAGGCTGACACCCCTCCAGGAGCTGAGCCCAGCAGCTTTCCCAGGGGTTCTGCCATCAGGACAGCAGCGGTGCTGGGGATGTAAAACCAGCAAACCCTCAGCTCACGTGTTCAGTCCTGTGTCTGCTGGATTGCTTTGGTGGAGAACTGAAACAGAGGAACCCTAAAACATCTTCGCTTGGAGCAAACCCATGGATGGCCAGAGACCTGCAGCCACCTCTCCTTGGAGAGCAGCGGGCGCCTGCAGCAAGAACTTCTGCCTGGAGCAAATATTTGAGCTGTCAAACCACAGAGAAGAGGGAAGGAGGCTCACTCAGTGCTAGTTGTTAATAAACAGAGAAGATTAATTTAACACAAAGGTTAAATATAACCAGAGGAAAGGAGGAAAAACAAAAGAAATAAAATAACTCCAACAACAGTGGGTTAGAAGAGGTGTTGGTTGGGGTTTTTCCATCTACAGAAAATTTTGCGAGTTCAAACCTCTCGGGCTCTGGAAGGTTTTTGGATCATTATGCATGTGTGTGTGTGTGGTGTGGGCTTTTTTCCTCCATCACAGTCATTAAAAGATGATATTTACCATTGCATATCACACAAAATGATGATTGATAGGAACCAGATGCCTGCATACCGATCTCATTAAATTTCTTTTTAAGCGATTCCATTCTCCACCCGCTAATTTGTACTCTGCCAGCTACATCTGGGCCCAGCGGACAGGATGTCAGGATTGCTTTTCCTCTCTCTTTTGCCCTTATAACAACTTTAAGGACACAACCATTCCCAGTAGCAGAGCCAAAGGAAATAATTAAGGTGCAAACCCTCTGCAGTTACTGGAAACCTGTTTTCTGTTGGGGGGAGAGTGGTGTCTCCTCCATATCCCCCACCTTCCTCCCTCTCCCCAGAGCATGCAGAGCAAATCCTGCATGGAGGAAACCTCCAGGCACCTTCTTGCCTCTCCAGCTGGAAAGAGGACACCTGGATGCTGCCTAAGTCCCCCTAAGCACCTTGATACTTCACTTTGTTTGCAAACTGTGGGGTGAAAATGCTCGTGAACCCTCACATCTGCTGGGAGGCTTCAGCTGAACCCCCAGCCAGCACCTGGAGACTGCTTTTTCCCTAGATTCCCACAGAATCATTTGGGTTGGAAGAGGTCTTTCAGATCACCAAGTCCAACTCTTAACCCAGCCCTGCCAAGCCCTCCACTAAAACACGTCCCCAAGTGCCACATCTACACATCCCTTAAATCCCTCCAGGGTTGGTGACTCAACCTACCAATGCTTTCATGTTTTCTCTCGCCTCGTCCCTCTACGTGGGAGAAACTCTAAGGCAGCCTGGAGCCTCTCGTGTCCCTTTTCAAACCTCTCCTTCCAACTCCTCTCTGCTCCAGTGCCCACAAAGCAGCTGATAATGGGTAGGCAGGTGGTGTGTGATGCTGCTATTTATTATGCCGAGGGCTGTCTCACCGCTTTGCCTGCATGTTCCCCCTGCTCCTCACAGCCACCTGTAGCCCACCACCCCCTTTTCAGCCTGGGGAAATGCTGCTGGGTGCTCACCAAGCCCAGGGTGAGGAAGGTCTCAGCCGTGTCGATGCCACAGCTCAGCAAGACAGAAAAAGGCAAATCTAGTGAGTAGGAAGAGGATGGTGCCCTCCTGCTCCCGTGGCCTCTCTCTGAAAGCTCCTCTGGACAGGTGGAGATGGTGGTGGGCAACATCTCCGGCTTTGTCATGGGAGGGCTGGAGGGAAAAGGGCCAAGCCCCCCATCCGCACACTAATGCTAAATTCAACAACTTCTACAGCTGAGAGAAGCGTGTGGCTGGCCTTCCTCCAGGTGAAGCCCACATCCCGCTGCAAAGCCTTGGGAGTAGAATCCAGCACAACACTGAACCGTGCTCGGAGGCTGTAACATCCCAATGCCCAAGGCAGAGGGACCAGGACACCCCAGTGGGGCTGGGACTGGACTCAGCACCAAAGGTTCCGCCAAACACAGGTGCTAGAAACCCCCAGGGGCATGTCCTGCTCACTTCTGTGTGCACAACTCACATCTCCAAGTCCTCATTGCTGTTCCTTACTCCCACCACGTATGTGGATTCAGCCCAAAGCCTCTTGGCCGCAGAGATGAACCTTTAGGGCAGGGGTAAGGACAGCTTTCACGGGAGAAGCGAATTAACAGCGCCAAAGTGCCTTTCCCACGTGTCTCTGAAGACCTGCCTCCCTTGGAGCTGGAAGAAGACCCCTGGCTGGATAGGGAGGTGGGTGACACACATCCACAAGGGCATAGGCCGTGTTCCACCACAACTGTGTGTTGCTGGCGTCCACCACCGCCTCTCCCCTCCGACGCTCCCTTGGCCATTTCCAGCAGCCCCGGCTCAGCCCTGCCTGTTCCCGGGCAGGATCGCCAGCCAGCCGGCTCTCTGCGTTCCCCAGGCACGCTCAGCGCCTGCCAGCCTGGCCAGGGCTGTCCTGACATTTCCCTGCCGCTCGTTAATGAGCCCTGAAGCTCCGCAGGCGGGCGCTCGCCCAGCCGCGTCCGGGCGCGGCCCCGCTCCGCCGCAGCCGCCTCATTCCGGGGCCGGCTGGCACAGCCACTCGCCCTCGCCGCCCGCTCTGGAGGAGGGATTGTCACGGCTGGTACCTACCCATCCTCAGCCGCAGCCAGGGAAACTGTCCGGGGAAACTGCTCGCGCTCTGTGCCTTTCATTGCCTTGGTCGCGGGGCAAGCTGTCTGGGTGTTGAGTGGGATTTTTCTACCCCCACGTGGCTGGCAAGTGATGAAGGGCAGCACGGGGACATGGGAAAGGCTCTTCTCTGGACATCCCAAGAGCTGCTGGCAGGTCCGAGGTCGTGGCTGGTGCGGGATGTGCCACAGGCATCCCCACGCAGCTGCCTTGGCCAGGAGGAAGCCAGAAGGGCTGGTCCCGAGAGCCGTGATCAGAGACAACGCAGTCATAGGAGAAGGGGCTGTTTTGAGACTGAGCTTATTAAACCCTCACTCGCCCCCTCAGTGGGTTGGGAAATGTCCCTTATGCTTGCCCGTGCCAGCAGAGCACAGCCCTGCTGCTCTCTGGCTCTCCTTGTCCCCACAAAAGCATCTCCCCATCTTGACCAAAACCATTTGCGAGCGTGGGACAGGGACACTGCTGATGGTCTTTTCACTGGGCCCTTTCAAGAAAGAGACATGTTGCATCTCTCTGAGCCACTTTGCCCTGAAATGTGTCCTTCATCAGCCAGGAATGGAGCCTTTCCCTATGGACGCCTCCTCAAAACACATGTTGGCTTTGGGGGCAGCTACAAAATCCCTTCTTTAAATGCTATTTTGGGTAAATTCAACCCATACGTTTTTGATTCAGCTGGAAAAAAAAAAAGGTTTTCTGCATTGCCAGACTCATTACTCAGATTTTTTGCTATTTTAACCTAGAACTCACAATAATGTCTGGCATCCAAGGAGTGCTTTCATATTTTAAAGATCTTTGCAAACTGTCTGAATCCAGGTGTGTTTGCTCAGACTAAGCAGCCATTGAAATCCTGGGGCCTGATCCTGCATGGGCAAACCTTTTGGTTCCCCTCCTACACCTCTTGTGGGGGAAAGAGCACATCAGGAGTGATGGAGAAGGTGGAAATTTGGAAAGCTGACGGCTCTGAAGGGCAGACAGAGGCAACAGTGATGGAGAAGCCCTGTGGAAGCAGCACAGCCAGTGGTGGCTGAGCCAGGTTGCGTTGCCTGCACTTGGCACGGCATTAACATTTGGTCCAGATTCTCCTGGGATCTAACAGAAACTATCCCTGGGTTTTATCCCCTGATGGAATCCATAAAGTTCTGTGGTCTCACATCTGTGCCTGTGGTACGTGTGTGTGGGTGTGGGAGCGAGCCCGTGCGCTGGCCAGGACAGGCTGTGGTTTTAGCTCTGGGGTGCTGGGCTTAGTAGGGGCTTGCAAAGGAGAGAGGGTCCCAAATCTCCTCTGATGTTCACCCCTGGGTGCTCTCTCAGCCCCTGTAGAGCTGAGCAAGCCCCCGGGTGTTTGCATCCCCCAGCTCTGTCTCAGAGTATTGCCTGTAAACTGTTCAAAAGAAAAAAAGGGGGACTGCTGGAGGGCTCCTGCACTGCACAGCGAGGGCTAATGCAGGTTCTGGAGGCTGCCCTGCTCTCCTGCTGTGAGCTTTGTGGTGAGGGAGGGTTCGAAAAGAGCTGATTCCTAAATAACAGATGGAGAAACTGAGGAGCAGCAACGAGCCTACGGGCATGGGGAGGCTACGGAAGAGCTTCAGCCCAGGGCTCCCGGCTGCCCCACTTGGGAACCACTCAGCCAGGAGGCACAGCCCCAGATGAGCAGCTCCAGGCTCCAGCTCCAGCCCCAACTCCTGCTCCAGCTCCAGCAAGGGTTAAGGCAGCTGTGAGATGGAGCCTGCAGAGGCCCCTGAGCTCCCCAGGAGGAAGATGAGCGTGGCGAGGAGACTCTGCTTCCTGCGGGGCGAGGCTCCCCACCGAGGAAATTGTCAATTAGCGACATAGTTTTAACCACAGAGCCCAGATTCCCAGGATCCGGTGGCTGCTCAGCCGTAGTCCCCATTATTCTTGTTTGTGTCTCCCGGGGTCCCAGAACTCTGTGAGATCAGGGACCCATCGCGGTGGGGCAGGACCCCAGGGGCTTGCTGTGGGTTCAAGCACCAGCAGCAGCCACAAGGGATGGGAACATGATGCCCAGCTCTGTGTCTCAGTTCCCCCACCTGCAAAGCATGGAGAGGCTGGGGATGGAGGGGTAGGATTGTGGTTAAGGGCAGAGGGAGCTGGGCTGGGTTCCTACAGGATGGCAGCACTGCAGACCCCCCCATCACTGCCTTTTGGGGGGCATTGCTGACTCCCTGCCTCCACCCTTGGGGCACAGGATCAGATTAATTTCAGAAGTGCTGCAACCCCCCGACCGTTCCCACACGGGAAAACGTAATTCCCTACCCTCAGCAGCTCTGAAGGGCTGGAGAGAGGATGGAGCAGGTAAGCAGGGAGAGACCCTCTGCCACCAGACACAGCCAAGTCCGTGGTCACAACCCCGACCACAGAGGTGCTGACAGATTTACCTGCTCTCACCACCCTGCCCGTGGGGGTTGCACCAAAGAGGGGTCCACAGCCACTCACCCCCTTCCTTCTCCCTGGCCACACCTGTGCAAACTCCTTTCTGCCTCAGTTTCCCTAGCTAGGTCAGCAGGAGCACCAGGTGGGCACTGGTGAAGCAGGCTGACTGGGGCAGTGTGTGTTTGCCCATCCAAAAGGTGCCGGCCGGGTCACCTCGCACCGACCCCACCAGCGGCCGCCCGCTGCCCCCTCCCCATCCCCGACCTCTGGAGCTGCTGAATCATGTCTTGGGCAGCGGCTGCCGCCGGCCCGGGCTCCCGGCGGCCTCCACGCATGACCCACTTCTCCCGGCGGCTGCTGCCAGCTGCCAAAGCCGCTGGGAGGGAGAGCGGCAGCGCCGGAGCTCCCGGCCCCGGCCAGGGCTGCCCTGCTTTCGCCCGGCACGTGCTTCCCCAGGGAGCTCAGGTGCGGCTCAGAGCTCACGGCGGGGCTCAGAGCAGCAGCAAAGACCTCTCTGCGGACAGGGTTTGTGACCGGGGGACGGCTGTGCCTTGAGGGCGCAGGTGGAGGGGATGGTATCTCTCCCAGATTCGCACCACTATCCCCAGGGACATGCCGGACCTCGCTTTAAGTTTTCCAGGGAAGCTCTGGCTGAGGGAGCAGGTGGTGGGTTTAGCTGGGATGTGCCAGGGCATGTGCCATGACTAAGGATGTAAAGGCTTCCAAAGAGCCACGATTCACCCTGGCGGGGAGTTCTGTCCTGCCCTGTTGTCACAGCAGGAGAAAAGGAGAAAACCTTCACCATAGCGCACAGCTCTGCCTGGATTAAAAAAAAACCAAACCCAAACTGGACCAAAAACTTCTGCTGGGAAAGTTTGAGTTGGGACCAGAGCTCAGTCCCCCAGTCCCACTGCCACGCCTCAATTCCCCTCATGCCCAGCCCTGCTCTGAGCACCACGGGGACTCCAAAAGCAATGAGTTACCCTGGGTGAATCCCCCATGGCATTGCCACGAGTTCCTCGGTGCCAGCCGTGGGCACACAGCCACCCTCCCTGTGTCTGTGGGCAGTGGGCACCTGGCAGTGCTGGCAGCTGGGGTCATGGCATGACCCCTGGGCAAGGGGCTGGCCGTGCAGGGCTGGTGGCCAAGCCCTGAGCTGAACTTCATGGCATGGGGCTGAGGGGAGTCTTGTAACCCCCGGATCTCTGCCATTTCTGCTCCAAACCCAGCCTAGGTAGGTTTGGTGTCCCCAGGCATGGAGCTGTCACACCTCCTGGCTGCCCAGACTGCCCCGTGGTGGGGCCATGGGAGAATGGGCTCAGATATCAGCTGGCTCTGAGAGAAGGAAATGTTTGTGAAGGAGGTGGAGAGCGGGCTCCAATGTCATTTTGGAATCTGCAAAGGGGTCTTGGTAAGAAAATCTCATTGCAGTGCTGGCAGTGAGCCTGGAGGGGAACTGGCTCTGCTCATTCTGCTGTCCAGGGAGGCTCTGCTCCCTGCAGACCCCGTGGGCTCAGGCCTTTAGCTCAGTCAATTGGAAAACTTTCAGATGAATATTAGTAAACAGCACATCCATCCAAGGGGTTCCCTGTGCACCCACAGTCCCCTGCTGCAGGAGAAAACGGGAAGGACACAACCCAGTCTCAGGTCCCCTACCTGGGGTGCCTGGTGTTTGGTCCAGGTGGGAGTCTGACCAGGGACAATGCAGCATTACTGACCCCAGGGGTGAGCGGTGTGACCCTCTGGACAGGATCTTTGCTGTGTGCCAATAGGTCATTGCAGGCGTCTCACCTGCCCCTCTCCTTGCCCTGCTCATCCTCCCGTCCCCTCCTAAATGAGGGAAAGGGCCTGTTGGTGCCATACTCCACTGATACCCCAAACTCCCAGTGCCAGTGGCACCCTGTGGGATTTCTACTTGGCACCTTCCCAGTGTACCTGGACACGGTTTTACTCCCGGACAACCCGAGAACCCGCACCTGCCTCTGCTCCCCTCCTCCAGAGCATCTCCCCTGCTCCGGTTGCAGGTGCAGACCTTTGAGGTGCTGTCTGTGCCCCATCGCC
>VXBN01009950.1:354235-388146 GCA_013397395.1 Sinosuthora webbiana | reverse complement strand
CTCCCGGGGCCGCTGTCCCCCCCTGCCCCCCTCTCCCTCCTGTGCCCCCCACAGCCCCCTTCCACCGCCAACTTCAGCGCTCTCCTTCCCGCCGACGCTGCCGCCGGAGGGACAGATGGTGCCCTCGGAGACACACCTGCTTGGGTTTTATCTTGGCTCCCAACTTGCATTATTTCACCCGCCAGCCTGCTACGGACCCGTGCCNCGGAGCCGGGGCCGAGCTCCCCCCGCCTCCGCCGCCCCCCAGCCCCGGCCGCAGGTTAAGGTGACCTTTGCATGGAAGCAGCTTCCCTCAAAGTCCCCGGCAAGGCTCCCCCCGCTCCCCCTGCCACTGCCACTCGGCTCAAAGGTGTGGGAATCCGAGGAGCGCTGTGAATCCCTCCCTGCTCCCAGGCAGCAAATACACCCAGCCAGCTCCCCACTCGCTGTCATTCATCTCCACTCAGTTCTATATATTGTTCTGCCTCTCTCAGCTATAAAGAGATTCAGTTGGATTTGCTGCTTCCTTCCTTTTTTTTTTTTTTTTTTTTTTTTGTTNTTTGGTTTGTTTTTTTTAAATACCTGATGAGTATGGAGACCCCAACGTCCTCGCAGTTTGCATATACTCTGCTCCATATCTCTTGAATAACCTTTTTTTCTGCGTCTGAAATCTCTTCACTTCTTTCCCATCTCTCAATCTCCATTTCTCCCTGGACTTTCTCCATGAAAAACAGCCGGCAGGATCCTCCGGGAAGCCAGGAGGAGATAAAGAGAGATGTGTGTGAGCGGGTATATCCTGCGAGAGGAGACAAGGTGTTTGCTCGGCAGCTCTGCGACGTGTGGATGTGTGTGTGTGTGTGTGTGTGTGTGTGTGTGAGTGCAGCTGCCTGTCAGCGTGTTTAGATATGGAATTTAAAAAATATCCCGGAGGAATGATGCGTGCGATTAGATTTGAGATCTCCTAGTGCTGTCCATGGCTGTAGTTAGCTTCAGCTCGCCTCGGATGTGTGTGGCTGACTGATGAGGAACTGCCTAAAAGTAAAATATTCAAAGGCATTGCAAGACCAGCCTCTTCACCAATGTGTGAACGTGAGCTCACTTTCTCCCTCTCTCCTCCTCTCTCCCACTCCTCCCTCCCTCCCTCCCTCCCTCCCTCCTTTCCTTTCCTTTTTTTTTTTTTTCCTCCCTGAAAGGGAGGGATGAGAGAGATGTTCTGGGCAACATCAGGACGGGGCTGGCGGGGGGAGGTAGTGCTGGAAGTTTTTTTTTTTTCCAGCCCTTCGTAAACAGCTCAGAGGAAATTCAGAATCCCGAGTGCTGAGTTAAAGTTAGCCCAAGCGCTGGCTGCGCCGAGTTCTGCCCCGGCTCTGCTCTTTGCACTCCCTGGTTTTGCAGGGGGTGGTGTTCGGAAGGACAGACCCCTCACCTCCAATTCCTGGGCTGCAAAGGGAGCCGGGTTGAGAGGGGAGCACGAGGCTTCCCCACTGCGAGAATCTTCTCTGTCCCCCAAAAGACATCACGGTCTGTCCCACAGGGACTTTTTTAATGCCGAGAATTTGCTTTCCCTTCTCGTGGCAGGACCCAGCTGAAAGGGATCCAGAGTTAAGGCACTCGTGAAATGAAGGTATTGTCGATCGCATCGCTCCTGGCAGCGCCTTGGCAGGGAACACCTCCACTCCAGGCTTCCCGCCGCCTTCGTGGGTGTTCTTATGGGGCTGTTTTTTACCCAAATGCCGTTCCCAGCTCCCTAACAATCCGGCACGTTAAACCCACAGCACGGTCCGTTTGCACAGAGAGCAGGAAAATCTTACAGAGACTTGTAATAACCTCGAGTCCCCCAGGGGGGGATCAGAGACCAGCGGAGCAGCCAGTGTGCCCCGCCGCCTCCCGCAGCCTGCGCACCCTGCCAGGGCAGACGGACAGACAGACGGACAGACGGGCTGCGGGTGCCGCTCTGACAGGCTGCGGGGTGGCTGAGCCCCTTGAGGGGCCGGAGCTTTGTTACTGCGGAGCTGTGGAGGCTTTTTGCTGTATTTCTCCTCCAAACCAGCCTTGGCCACCTCCCCGTTAGCAGCCGCCAGGCTGGTGGTGTCAGCAGATTTGCTCTTGCAGAGCTAATGAGAGCTGCTGGAGAACACGCTGCCCACAGATCCCCCACTGTGGGTCCCCCAGGGAACGTGTGCTGGGACAGACTGGGAGCCCCACACATCCGTGAACCCCCTTGGCTGGAGAGCAAAGCTCAGCTGCGAGCTGCTGAGCCCACCAGTGTGACAACAGAGCAGTGTGGCCAGCCTGGCCTGGCCAGAGGTCAGGAATCGTTCAATAACACCACCAGCAGCTGCTGAATCATCAGATTTTCACCAAGTCTGGATTTACCTTGTGCCCATTAGCCACTGGGGTGAACAGCCATGAGCCCCAGCTCAAACATTAGCTACAGTGTCCCCAGGTGGTCACCAGACCCCCAGAGAAACCCCTCTGGACATGGGCGGGCACAGCCAAGCTTATCACCTTCCCTTGGGGTGCAGGGGAAGAGGTGCTTTAGACTGAGCTTAAACCCAGAGTGACCCAGCTTAAACCCAGAGCAAAATTACAATGCAGTGCAAGTGCTTTCAAAAAGGGGAAAAATCAAATATTGACCAATATGAACACTGGGGGGAAAACCTGGGCCGAGCGTTGGTTATCACTTGCTGTGTGTTTAAGGAAAAGAAATCTTTGAGCTTTTGTACCTGGTGTCATAGTCCACCCCAGGCTCACAGCCTGGCACGTGGCTCCTGGGTGCAAGCAGGTGCTTTTCCTCACTCCCTGGCACCAGGAGTCAAAAATGTCTGGGCTCAAAAGTCTCGGCTCAAAAGCCTCCATTCAAAAATATTAGAATATTAGAAAACATTAGAAAAGTGAGTGAGAAATCCCCCAGCCTTTTCCAGGTTTCTGCCTCCCTCTCTGGGCTCATCATGTCTGGCCCTGGTAGGAGCCCAGCCCCGTGCCCATGTGCCATCCTGCTCCACAGAAGGAGATGGGGAGTAAAGCTGTGGTGATTCTCCGCTGCCTCAAAATCCCAAGAGCCCTGCATTTCTGCATCTCGTCCCAGACGTGGGACATAAATCAAGGGCAGGAGTGCAGGCACACGCTGTCACGTGCCTGCCACCCGTTTCCATGGTTTCCCATGACTGTTGCTCTCGGGGGCTTGGGGTTAGGAGGCGACTTGTTCCAGAAGGAGAAAGATGCTGCCTTGACACCAGTGCTGCCTGCTGGCCCAGAGGAGAGCTGGGGGGCAGTCCAGGGGGCTCAGGGAGGGGAATGGAGAACTTGGTCCCCATGGCCAGTGCAGAGACTGAGGTGGGGTCAGCCTGCAAAATCCGTACTGAAGAAATCAATCCATCTCTCTCTGATCCTGATTCAACAGCCTGATCCCTCTCCCCTCACCAGCTGAGCATCCTGGCCCTCCTGCTTTCCACCTCCTTGCTGTGGACCTGTCCCTGTGATGTGGTGACAATGTGGTGCCCTGTCCCTGCTGAGCCTGAGCCTGCTTCTCCCAGAGCTTCTGCACAGCAGGAAGAGATCAAGTGCTTGTTCAAGCCATCCTTCATCCCGGCTGCAGAAGGTGAGGATGGGTTTCCAGACTCTCCAAGCCTCTGTTTGTGGCATGCCATGGTCCTGAGGGGTCTGTACCCACCTGCCGACGGCTTCTCCCACTCCTCCCATGCCCTCCTACATTGCCTCTCCTCTCATGTGCTGGGTGCAATGAGAAATGTACTTGGCTCCTAATCCTTGAGTGGGAGGTGAAGGCAAAAAAACCCAAGACTTCAGCTCCACAGCATGTGGGATGTGGATGATGGTAGATCCCCACCTTTGACTTCTCCACTGTCTCTGGGGCAGACACCCCAAATCCAGACCTTTGGGTCTGAGTCCACCCTTCCTGGTGCATGGGGACAGTCTTATTTGGTTCCTGGAGAATAAAAGGTCACTTCTTGTGTCCCTTGCAATGTCAGCTCCCTGGGATCTTGTGACAGACACCATTACTTGGGGTGGTCCCAGGAAGACACATGAGATCCATCAGGGAGTGCTTTGGGAAGGAGCTGCAGGAGCTGCCCCAAGGCCTTGGTGCTGGTGGGATTCCAGGGGTGCAGTGAGGATCCCTTCTCCAGAACCTCAAGACACCAAGCTGGCCAGAACAGGAGCAGCCCTGGGATTCTGAGTGGAATAAGGCTGAAGGCATCAGTGTGGTGCATGCCAGGTTGGGTTTTCCTCCTTTATTCTCCTCCCAGAGCTACTCCGGGCTGCTGCAGGATCTGACATGGAGATATTGGATTGTCACCCTGACCTTTGCTGAAACAAAGCCTCTGGTTGCCAGCCCAGCTCACCCAGCAACGCCCTCAGCAGCCCAGGCCTCTCCTTCCCCTTTCCTAAAACAGCCCTGCTTGCCAACTGCAAAGTCCCGGCCTGAAAAGGAATAACAAGACTTTAGGAATTGGCTTTGCACTGCTGCTGCTCAGGGAGGGAAGGATTTAGCCTAAAGCCTGTCTAAATGCTCTGTGCTTATTGCAGGTTTCCTTCCCCCAGCTCCCCTGATCCCAGGAGACCTGTGTGCAATCCTGATGCTCCAGCTCTGTGCCGGCAGTACCTGTGGCCTGAGCCATCCCTGCAGGCCCCGGCTGGGGAACAAAAGGGGCTGCAGGCAGCAGGACCGGCTCCCCCCACCCCAATCCAGCTGGGGTTGGATTGCTGCCTCAATCTCCATCCCAAGGCGGGGTGATCCCAGTTGAATCACGCAGTCATTGTCCGCATTGCTGGGAAGGCTTTGTCACCAATTTACTGGGAAAGACTTGAAGTACCGAGAAACTGGGATTTCCCCAGTTCCATGTCTTCGGCTTGGCCGGGAGGAGGCGTGCCAGGGAAGTGACAATGACTGTCCCCTCCCAGCCCCGGGCAGGTCTGTGATACCTGGGCTGAGGTGAGGGGCAAAGCCGGGAGCAGACATTCCTCTGCTGATGGAATCCAGCCTGCGGGCGGTGCTGCCGGAGCCGTGGGGAATGTGCCCAAACGACCAGCCCCTTCTTACATGGGAACAGGGCTCCTCTGCTCCGGGGTACAACTCCAACCAATGTGGCTTTATGAGGACTGAGGTGCCACCAGAGCAAACCTTCCAGTGGCACCCTGCCCCAAACCCCCAGCTCCCGGAGGGGACTCCAAACCCCCACTCCAATCTCAGCTCACCACCCCCATGTGTGGGAGCAGGAAGGTGTGGGATGCTGGGGATTGGGACAGCAGTGGCACTGAGTATGGGATGAAGACCCTTGGCAGCAGCAGGCAGGGTGGAGGCACTGGGGCTGATGGGGGGCATCACAACCTTCCCATGACCTTAAATCTTATGACAGCTTTTCTGGCTTCCTTCCCAAAAAGTCCCTACCAACCCACACAATCTGAAAACCCCCAAGGATTAGGAAATCCAGGGGAATAGGAAGAAAGGAACCCTGGGAGCGGGGCTGGTGCTGCCCAGGGTTCCCTGTCAGGACAGGACAGGGCAGGGCAGGGCAGGGTGAGACACTACCAATTCAACCCTGGAAAACACTTCCAACCCGGACCAACCTGTTCCTGGGGCTAGGAATGTTGCAAAAACTCCCAGCTCCACACTGGGATTTGAAGAAACTGAAACCTCGTGATGCAACTGGGAGAGATGAGGCAAGAGATACTCAGGAAGAAGATGACAAATCCAGCACCACAGGGCTTCATGGACAAGGCATTAGCCAGCTGGTAAACTTCCCCAGATCCTGAACAGCCTCTGGTGTCTCCACCTTCCCCTTCACCCCCAGTGCCCAGCTCTTCCCCCCTGGAGCACAGCCCCTGTCACAGCCAGACCCTTCACTGGTAAGCAAGGGTGACAGGGTCATTGGGAAACAAGTCAACACTTCCAAACCGATTCTCTTTGCTGTTCTTTTCCTTCCTGAAGCTGGTCTGAGCATGGCAGGGGTTGCTCAGGAAAGCCAAAAAGCTAATATATTCATATCATCTCACATTTGGTGCCAGGACATGAAGTAAACACCGTCAGGGACTTCGCTCTGGTTCAAAGACAAGCCCTGATTCTTATTCTGATCACATTATCCATGCTCCTTGTACAGCTTCATTGATTCATATCTTAAAAAGAAAAGCCTTCAAAACCCATTGCCTGCCCTGTCATTTCAGCTCTGCTCTCAAGGGCCAGGGCCAAGAAGCATTAACTAATCTGCTCACATTACCTTGCCTTTGAACCAAGCACCTCTCAGCATCAATCAAGAATGTTCAGAGGTGATACATCCCCGCATGAGGGGCGAGTTTTAGCTGCCAAGGTCACCCAGTGACCTCAGTGCCAAAGTCAATCGATTCCAGAGGATGTGTTTTGCATTGCAGAGGTCACCCAAGTGAGTGCAGGGGCCAGCACTCAGGCATTGCCTGCTGCACTGGGCTGCCTTTCACACTCAGGGGGCACCCACAGGGCAATGTTTGAGCAGCCCAGTGATGGTGCTTGGTTAGGGAGGGCTGTGTGGTTTTAAACAAGCCCCTGAAGGAGAAAGCTCAGGGTCTCAGGCAGCATCTGGGGTGCAAGAATGGGGACTCTGCTGGTGTCAGCCTGGTTGGGTCTCAGCAAGGGGAGAAGATTTTACAAGCAGCAACGCCCTCCCATGGATTACGAAACCCCGGCTGCCGATTGCCAGGGAAAAGAAGGTCCTTCCAGCCTCTTGGGCTTCAGCTTAGCCAGAAGCCACTGTTTATTTGACTCCAGTGACTCTCCAGCATACCGGCCCATGCTCCTGGGGGCTCAGCGTGCTCCAGGGCGGCTGGCTGGGACACGGGGCTTGGCCACCCCACGCGCTCCCCGGTGCCTTGCGTAAGGCAGCTCCGCACCCTCCGTCCGGCCTGACTTACACTCAGGAAGGAATTATTCACTCTTGTCTCCATCTGGCTCCAGGGATGTTTCCTCCACCACTCTTGCAGAGGTTTCCCATCCTGCTGCTGCCAGTTAACGAGGCCAGGTCCATCCCCTTTGCTCCCGGCTGACCCCCAAGTTTGGGAATGGGGCCTGTTTACTGGATAACCTTAGAGGAATTTGGTTTTACTGACATTTCAAGTGTTTCTTGAGACTTGTTTTCAGGGCTTGGAGTACTTTGAGAGGACATGTCCACCAGGAGAGAATTAACCACAGCTGTCCCAGGCCCCTGCCATGGCTGGACTTAGGGGGCATCTCTGGCCCTGGTTGGATGGGGATGGAAAGCCAGGCTTCCTGAAAAGATCAGTTTTGCTTTCTTCCAGACCCAACCACTCAATGAACCTGGACCCATCCAGGTTGCTTGGATTTGGTTCTGGTTTCAAAACCCTTTTGCAGGAGGAAGGTGTTTTCTGTCAGAGTTATGGGAATGTGCAGACTGGGGTTTTTCTCAGCTGCCCTGCTGAGGCTGATATCCATCCCGTGTCAACCCCTGTCTNGTTATGGGAATGTGCAGACTGGGGGTTTTCTCAGCTGCCCATCCCATGTCAACCCCTGTCGCATGCCCTGGGGCCAAAATGGAGCTGGGCATGGGGAGAACCCTCAGGGTTGTGTGCACAGCCCCAAAGGGAGACACATCCCAACTTGGATGAGCAACAGTGTTAGACTCCATGAATCAGAGCCCATTGCCACGGTGTTCATGTGGGATAGGCAGTGCTGGGGGTGGGGACAGAGAGCATTCACTGGAGGACCCTCATGGCAAAAACCCCACCTGGGGAAAACCCCACAGCCAGTGTCTGCAGCTCTCTGCCTGCTCCAGGGCTCTTCTCCAGGTGAGCACCATCACCACCACCAAGCCCCGTGTGTGCATCCAGAGATCTGCATGGCACACTCTGCTGCCTTCCCCCTGCCCCTCCTGCAGAGGTTCTTCCCAGTTGTTCTCTTTAACCCAAGCCCACAAAGTCATTCCAGAACATGTTCTGCTTTGCAAAGGGCTGAGCTGGAACAAGATGTGATTCCTGGGCTTCATGGGCAGTGAAGGTGATTCACTGCCCATGGAGCTTAGAGTGGAGGGAAAGGCTTCCCTGGCAAAAGCATGGAATGGGCAAGGGGATCTGGGGGAGAGCACTTGGCTGGAGCAGCTCTGTGAAGAAAGGTGTGTGTGCTGCTGAGCCATGGGAGAGCAGGGAGGAGGAGGCAAACCCAGCCCGGAGGAGGAAAGGATGCAGACAAGGTCTTGGGATCAGCTGGCTGAGACGACTCCACAGGGAATTACAGGCAGATCTGAGCCTGTCAGATTACTGGAGCCAGGAACGGGGGGAGTGGGTTGAGGCAGGTCTGGCAGGAGGAGGGATGGAGGAGCTGGAGGGAAAGAGAGGAGCAGGGAAAGGTGGGCACAGAGGGGAAGGAGGCACACAGGACAGGGGGGAGAAGAGGGGAGTGCCTAGCCCTGGTGCTGTGTGGTGGGGGCAGGAAGACAGACTGGGGTGCCATAGGGTGGATGAAGTGGGAACTGGCCTGGTCCATGACACATCACCCCCAGCACCCACCTGGCCAAGGTGCAGGGCTGGGACCAGCCAGGGCAGGAGCACCCCACACCAAAACCAATTAAATGCTCAAGGGGTCAAAGACCAGCTCTAGGGCTCCCTCCCATCCAGAGGTCAGAGGAGAGCGTCCTCATTTGCTGCCTCTTAAATACATCTGATCCTGCCTTAATTCCTCCTGAAACCTTCCCTGAGAGCTTTCAGGTGGCTGCTGGGGAGAGGTGCCCATGAGCTGGGGTGGCAGGCCAGCCAGGCACATATGACATCCCTGGGCTGAGCAGTGTCTCCAGAGGGATATGAAGGGCTGTGGGCACTGGTGGTGATGGAGGAAGCGCCATGTGCACCACCATCCTGATCCTGGGTCCACTGGTCCTCCTGCTGCGGCGCCGCTTCTGCAACAAAGTCGAACCGTATGTCCTCTCCCGTCCCCCTCCTGTCCCCTCAGGGCTCTGGGGCTGGGGATGGAAGGGTGAGGGGTGGGCCCTGGGGTGGAGGATCTCACTCCTCAACCTGTGTTGTATTCATGGAGATGTTTGGGTTCCTTCTGGTTTTGGTTCTCTGGGTGACACCAGGAGACATTCGCTTGAGCTGGGTAGAGAGGAGCCTTCTGCGATGTGCTCTCACCTCCTCTCCGATCCACCAGTGCCAGTAAGGAGGAAATGCAGGAGTGGTCCTCCTGTTTGTCTGGTGCAAAGGGATGAACCATTGGGATGCTTCTACATGCACTGATCAAGGTGTTTCCCAAATGGAGCAATCCTGCAGCCTGGCTGTCTGACTGTCTTCATGCCTCGCCTTGCGAGGAGATTGAGCAGTGATTTCAGCTCTGGGGACATCACCAGGCTGACACTGATACTCAACTGGTGTTAAACAGCCCTGGGGAGGTCCCACTGCATCCTCGCGGTTCTGGGAGGTTGGGTGAGTGTTTGGCTATGTGGAATGCTCGAGAGCATCAGCTAAATGTTGGCTCCGAGAGGAGCCAGCAGCGACCACCCCGCACTCTGTTGCGCTGCGCTCCGTGTTCACACACACGCTCACACTCATCCTGGCTCCGAGGCGAAGGCAGGGAGCAGATGGGAAGGGACTTGCTGCAGTCCCACACCAAGGCAATGACAAAGCTGCGACAGGAGGGCAGGGTCACCTCCTGCTCGGTGCATCCCCGCTGCACCACGGGCACGGTGCCGGCGGCTGCGGCTTCCAACTACCTGCAGCTCCCCGTGTCTTTTGGGAGGGAGTCTCGTTTCCCGTTCAGCCCTCGCTTGGCTCCGGCTCGGTGGCAGCGGGGCCGGGCTCACGGCGAGCCCGAGCATCGCCCCCGCTCGCTGTGCAGCCGCCTGCTCCAACAGCAGGCTCAGCTCGGGAGGTTTCCGCTGGAGACGCACAAATCTATTTACCAGTGGAGACTGGAGACATCTGAAGGTGGGGAGGTCAAATTGGCACTTAATGAGCCGATTAAGTCGGGGAAGGGAGAAACAAGACTAAGAGCAGGGAAGGCATCTCCTGGCCCCTGTGGCCCCGGCTGTCCCTGGGCTACCTGCAGCACAGGCTGAATTAAACACTCATTAAGTGTCTGTGCAAATGAGCTGCAGAGGTGGAGGCTGTCTCTGGGCAGAGGGTACAGGGGTGACTGGCAAGGCTGGCAGACTGCAGGTCCATCCCTTGGGAAGCTGCAGGAGGAATGGGCAGGTACGTGGCTGGGGGACAAATCACCTGGAATGATGGCACCGGAACTGGCAGTGTGCAGACAGCCCAGTGCCCCAGCCCTGGACAGGCAGATCCAGCTGCAGCACGAGCCCTGCCTGGGGGAGCAGTGTGCAGGGGCAGTGTGCAGGAGCAAGCAGTGAATAAAGCACAAATCTGTGCACGAGGAGATAGGAAGGAGCCTGGAGCTGAAAAGGCCGGGGCTGGGACAGGCATGGTGCTGCCCTGGCTACTTCCACTCAAGGCAGGATTGGCACTCCTTCCACCACATTTTAACTGTGAACCTTTAGCCTGCTCAGTCCTTTCACCCAACTGGCTTTATCACCATCATCATCATCAGGAGCAGCAGAGCATAGGGAGAGAATGTGGCTGGTGCCAGCACCAGCAGCAAAAAGCTGGAATGAGCACAAGGACTCCCATCATGGCATGGACCTGGGAGCATGAGGGAGACTCAGAGCTGGATGGCCAGGAAAAAACTTCCTCCAAGCCCTGCTGCAGTCTTCAGACAGGCACCTGGTCTGGATGCAGCCCATAGAAAACCCCATAGATTAGTTTTTCTGGTGATTAATTGCTCTCACCATTAACGACCAGTGGCTATTAACAGCTTTTCTACTCGATCTATTTTGGACATTCATCTACTCGCCTTGCTTGGTGCTGGCATAAATCAGAGCTGTTCCACTGACAGCTTTACACCAAGAGAGATTCTGTTTCCAGACTTTCATGTCCTGGAAAAGAAAAGCAGCAGAAGCAAGAGAAAAATGTGCTGCTGGGCAGGGACTGGGGAGAAGTGGTACAGGAGACCAAGGCACAGTGCACCTCATGAAGGGCAGGCAGCATCCTCAAGACCAGGAACAGACCTGAGGCACCAGAGGCTCAGTACCGTGTTGATCCAACTGGATTTTGGCCAGCTAGATGACCAGGCTTAGGCTGCTCAGGCACCAGGACCCCAGACAGCAACAAAGACCAGGATTTTCCATATTTGCACTGCTCTGGATGATTGCTGGATTAAAGACATCCCTGAGAAACAGCACATGTGAAGAAAGAGTCAGGAGCCCACATGTTCCACGGGATAAACCTGGCTGGGTGAAGGATCAACCCTCTGCCTCTGACGTCCCCGTGTGCGAAGCAGGGCGTGCATCCTGAGCAAAGGACACAAATGAGCAGCACCGGCAAGATCAGATTATGTGAAATCCCCTGCTCACTTGACCTCCTTCACGTCCCTGTCTTCTATTTATATACCTTGGGGCTGCCAGGAATGGCACAGGTTGTCCTTGGCCCACCCACACAGAGCTGGGGGCTCAGCCGTGGGATTAGTGTTGGCCACTGGAGCTGGCTGCCACCATCTCAAACGGAGAGGTTTGAAGGGATTCCTCCCGGCATCCCAGCTGTGGGGTCTGCTATCCACATCCCTTGCTGGAGTTGAAAAGCAAACTGGAACACTACCCTGGACTAACCTGCTGTCGAGAGACAGGAATGTCAAGAGGGACTCCTTGGGCTCCAGTGCTTGGATTTCCTCAGCAAGCAGTGATTTATTCTTTGTTTTGTGTGATATTTAACGAGAAGGTTCTGGCTGGGGGCCAGGGCTGGCTATGGATGTCTGCTCTGTTTGCCTTTCTCATGCTCTTCCCCTCCAGTCTCTTCCTGGCAGGAGCTGCTCACCGCCTGCTCCTGGGTTTGTGGAGGTAGAGATGCTGCTGGCGTGGAACATGGGGTTTGGTCTTGGTCCAGCACAGGGGGATGCTGGGGACTGGGCACACAAGGGAGTACAGGAGCACCCAAAGGGGCACAGGTCACACAAAGAAGCCAGCTGGAAAGAGCCAGGTCTGTGGGATGTCCTCCATGGAGAGCTCTTGGAGAGGTCTCAGGCTGGGTGGGACACTGCTGGACTATGGCAAAGCAAAGGAGGTGCTTTGGGAAGTGAAACATGGGTTTGCTTTACTGCTGTTTTTTGAGTCCCCTCCCAAAAGGCTGGACATGAATCCCCTGGGCCCAGAGGGGTTGTTTTCCTGGGACTGGGAGCCAGGGCCATGGAGAGAGGGAGTGTTTAGTGCCTGTGCTGCTCTCCCCCAGAACATCCTCATCGTACCCCACACACTGTGCTGCAAGGCAAGACCAGACCCTGTGCAGTTCATGCTGGGGAAAACAGAGCCGGCAGCCTGGCATTATCTAGATTAACCTTCCAGCTTATTTCCCTCTGGGAAGCAGGACGTGACCTCCTCATTTCCACTGGCCAGGCACGGCTGGCAGCCGGCAGCAGTGGCACACAGCTCTGCTTCTCCAGGCTGGAGCAATCAGCTCGCAGCAGGCAGGCACAGACGAGTGTCAGCCGAATTTCTGTACACTTTAAAGACATTAGCAAGGCCACAAACACAACCCCAAAGTGCTGCAGGCACAGGCGAGCCGATAAATAACCCCCAAACCCACCACCAAGGGAAGATCCCTCTTCTTTCCACAGGAGACAGGGCTCAGCGTTGCTTTCCCCCATGTCTGCACAGCAGCTGAGCAGATCCACTCCCTCCCTGGCTGTTTTCAATCCAGTACCAGAAGGGTCAATTCTGTGCCACTTTTGCGGAGTCATTATCCTGTCGGTTATATAAATGTCTGGGCATGCACAAAAGGCAGTGCTGATACAGTGGCTCTGACACCAACTCTCTCCAACACCTGCTTTTCAGCTGGGGAGAGAGCTGAGCACAAGAACATCTCGAGAGCTGTCACACAGAAGGCTGCTGTCTTTCAGGCTGAATGGAGGTCTAAATAGCTCTCACTTCTGCTTTAGAATCTCATTTCTAAATGCAATTAATACTGGCACATGCATAATGAGAGACTGACGAGTGAATACAGACTCCAGCAATAAAGAAGCCAGCCCCAAGTGCTATGTAAATATTACAAATCCTCACAGGGAGCTGACCTGGGGAAGACAGCTCTCTGATGATTAAACCCCAGTGACAATACGACTGCATTCCTACATCTGTCACAATACTACCTGCTGATACATAATGAGCCACGCTAAAAGAACTTGCTCTTGCTGCTCTTCAGTGCAGATAAAATGTCTATTTGTAGAATGTAATTAATCTCTTCTTCAAAATCAGGAACCTTAGTGTCCTTGGTAACAACATGCCAGTGACTCAGAGAGTGTCTCTGGCTTTTCCTTCTGATTTTGGAGCGAGGTACTGAAAGTGACCCCAAATTCTAGGACTGCAAAGGAGCACAAGTGGAAAAGCCAGTGGTATCTGGAGGTAGGGATAGGTTTTACACACCCTTCTGGTCTCTGCAGGGCTGCTTTGGCAGCTTAAGGAGGTCCCTGGACTTGTTTCAGCCACGTTCCCTATGATGAGACAAGCTTTGTCCCAAGACCTTGTCCACAACCCATTGAGAACAAATTCCCTTTTACCACGGGGCATAACAGGGCAGAGAATAAACTGTCAGAAGAGCAGGGCCACAATCACAGGATGAAGCTACTCCCTCTTTTGCCTGGTTTCCCCAGCAGTGAGTGCTGTGTGCTCTGTTTGTGTGTGTCCATGCCTGCTCCCCCAGATGGCTTTTGAGCTCTGGCAAGTTTGGCAAGGGATGGAAGTTCAAAGACAACCATTCCCCACCAGGCAGCAAACATGCAAAGCCATGAGCACCAAAGTGGCAGAGAGATGCAGGGAAGTGCTGCTGGCAGATCCCCTGCTCCCTCTGAGGGCTGTGCTTGGGCATGGCCTGCTCCTCCAGCCCACCCCAGGCTGGCTGAGATTTGTGCTAAAAAGGCAAAGTTGCTCCAAAGCAGCCAGGGGCCATGTCTGCTTTCTATGAATTTCAGTGGGAAGAACCAGTGCTGGATGTAGCTCACTGACCCAGTTCCAAAGCTCAGGGGAAGCATGGGCCGTGATACGGGGACAGCTGCTCGGAGAGTGGGTGATGGAAGACTCGCATGATTTATTTATTTCCTGGGAAATAAAAAGGAAGAAGAAAAGAATTGTTGGATAAAATCAGCATACTTTAGGTTAAACTGTGCTGCAGCAATTCCTTGTGGGGCTGGAGCTAAGCTTCTTGGTCCCCTGTAAGGGAGATTCATGATGCTCTGCAGAGCCGGGGGGGATGTGGGGAAAAGAAGGGTTTGCTGTTACTGAGGGTTCTGCTCTTTAGTGCAGAAACTCCCCTTACTGGAGCAAGTTGTGACTTCCCTTTAGACAGGGGCTGCAGTCATCACCACTGCCCACAGCTCACCCCATCTCCTCTGTCCCCAGGCACTCCGAGGGAGAGGAAGAGATCGGGAGAGAAGCTGGCTCTGACTCCCGCACCACGTAACAGCGCTCTGGAGTAAAGGCCAGGTGGGGTGCAGCAGTTATCTGGGAAGATGCAGCTCTGAGGAAACTGGGGGAAGGAACGTGCAAAAAGCCTGGTCTTCAAGTATTTCAATGGTGATTTTTTTTTGTGTTTCACCCAGGATTTATTGGTTTTCCTGCCTATTGGTGAGGCTGTGAAGTCCCAAGAAAAGTGTCTTGCTCTGGAGAAAGGAAATTAAATCTGGAATGGCTGGACTGGAAGGGGAAACCCCATTTTTCCACTACTTTCAATAGCATTTCAGTTCCCAGGTGAGGGCACACCCAGCCGTTTCTCTTTGCCCAGAGAGGATGTCAATGCCACACCTCTGCAAGTGGTGATGGATGGGTTGGATGGGGCTTTGAGGAAACTGCTCTAGTAGAAGATGGTTGGAACAAGACGGTCTTTAAGGTCCCTTCCAACCTCAGCCCTACCATTCTATGTGGAATTTGGGACTGTTGTGGCTTTGTGTCCTGCTCGATGACCCCAGGGAGTGAGGGCTGGCTCTGGGGGGCCCATGTGCAGCTCCCAGCAAAGTTTGGGTCACTCACACACCACTGCTTTGGCTCTGGGAGGAAATCCAAAGGATTGAGGGGACACTGGGTTGGGTTATGGGGAGAAATTGGGGCCAGAGCTGTCTTTCCTAATCCCGCTGGGTACTGCTGGATGCCCAGGGCACCTCAGGGACCCACCACACCCTGCCTTTCCTTTGACAGATCCCCCAAGTCTTCTAACCTTGTCTGTCCCAGCTCTCAACAAACAATTAACCACAATTCACCAATTAACCACGACTCCTTCTCCTCCTGCAGCTCCCCTGGGCTCTGCAGCCAGACTTGAGCACATCCCAGCCCCAGCACCTGCTGCAACCCTCGGCAAAACAACCCATGACAGCAACAACCCCACATCACCCAGCTGCCTTCCCACGGCTCAGGGAGCACCAGGCTCTGGGCTGAATGCTGGGCCAGGAAGGAAATTTGTCTTTCTGAGGCTGAGCCCTGGGTTGTGGCCAGCAGCCCCAGCTGTGGGGCACGGAGCAATCGGGGGTCTTGCTCCCAGCCATGGGGTTCTCACGTGCCCTGCAGCTTTCCCGTGGATATAAATCCATTAATAAAAGATCAGTTTGCAGGCACAGCTCGCTGTAGATGACAGCATTAGAGGCACATTGGCTTCTCCTAAGCACCAGTCTCGTGCTGGGTTTATTTGGTTCATCCGTGGCAGGGGAAGAGCTGCTTTCGGCATTCAGAGATGTCTTGTGTCCGGGAGAAGTAGCGGGGTGAGATGTATTTTTGGCTCTATTCGGCCACAAAAAAATTTGGGTTTAGAATAAAGAGAAATATTCCTGTTTGCTGCCAAACTGAGGCAGACGATTTCTTGTGCAAGCCTTCGTTTGTTTGAGGACTCGGCGTCCTGTTGTAAAAATAAATGTTCTGATGGGAAAAGTCCATCGGGGTGTGCTGATCAGTCATTGGGAGTGGTGGGCTCGCAAACATCAGCTTCAACCTAACTGGAAAAGCAGCTCCCAAAGCTTTTGCAAATAGATACTAGGCAGAAGCAGACAGGTCTCTGGTTTTTTTGGTGAGTGAAGTAGTCACAAGCTGAATCTTTTCCTTGGGCACAGTTGTGCTGGCATGAATTTTCAGTGCCAAATACACCCAGTTTGCACCCAGCCCATGTTGTTTGCTCCTTCTGAGAGCCAACCACCACTGGCAGCCATGGGAATGGGGGGAGGAGAGAGGCTGATGGTGGGGAAGGGTCCTGGGATGTGTCTCCTGCCCAGGATGCTCCTGGTTGATGTCAGCCCCCTCTCCCCATCCTGTGGCTGTAGGGTCAGCTCCCTGCCTCGGAGGTAAGGCCAGACAAGAGCTCCCAGCAGCTTGGTTCTTCATACTGAGAATTTCACAAATGTCTATGGAGTTTTCCTAATAGATTTTTTTTTTCCTTCTAAGTTTTTAAATTAAGCTTCTTCAACCTCAACTCATGTTAAGCAATTATCTTTTTTTTTTGTTTTTGGCAAAAGAAGTATTGTGATCAGGAGGAATAAAACTGGTTTTACCTGGAGCTACCTTTATTTTATAGAAGATTCAAAGGAAGATACTGAGTCAATAATGCCAGGAAGGGGGGTCAGGGGATGAATACAATGCTGTGCTGAAGGCAGCACAGAAAAGATTGGAATCTGAAAAGACAAAAATCCTTGCCAGGATTGAGTCTCAAAAGCAGAATCAGCTCCTCTGATGATATGAATCACCTGGATTCTCCTGACATGCTGGTATTGCTGTAGACTGGCTTTTATGTATTGATTTAAGAGAAAATAAAGGTCAAGGGCTTAGCTGCAGAGGTGCTGCTCAGTCTGGGTGGGCAGAAGTGAGCAACAAGGAGGATCTGCAAGGTCAGAAAGAGGATGGAGAGGAGTCCCAAGAACAATGGGTGCATGCTGGGGCTACGAGACCCCCAAAGACTGGAGCAGGGCCTCGCTGAGGGGAGCCCACTGGAGCCCTGAGCTCCAGGGTTAGCCCAGGCACAGTCATTCTGGGCTTAGTGACAATCCACATTTCAATCTGGACCTCTCCATCAACAACTCCGACCTTTCTCACCTTCTGGACTAGCACTCAAAAACTCCCAGAAAGGACAACACGGGGCCAGATGGAAATGGTGCCTGCAAATGTGACAGTGCTGCTGGGACAGGGTCACTGCCCTGCAAACCTGGGTGTGCAAACAGCGCTTGCTAAACCAGCTGCAGGGCAGTATTGTAGATTTGGTGGAATAAAGGTTTCCTGAGCCATGGAAAGGCCAGCTTTTTGCCTGGGGACCTCTGAGAGGGTGGATTTCATGAGAAATGTTCTTTATTTACTCAGCCAGCCGCAGCCAGCAGCTGAGCTCAGGGCGGGTGAGTGCCTGTGGCCAGCGGCTGTGCGAGCCTTGCTGGCCATGGGCGAGGTGTTTGCTGTTTGCACCGAGATTTGGGAGGGTCCCAGAAGGCTCTTGGTGGGTGGGAGTGGGAATTGGCTTAATTCGTTCATTGTGTCCTCTCTGCTGGCCAAAACCACCCTCCACTCCATGAGAAATGTGGAAGGGGTGATGGCAGCCCTCACAGGTCAGGAATGGTGTCACCAGTGTTTTTTCCGAGGGATGTTCACGGACACGGTCCCCCCGCCGTGGTCCCACTGTCGTGACCCCGCTGAGGGGATGCTGTTTGTTTGAGGAGGAAGGAAGGATTGTGACATCTCTGCTCTTCTTCTTTCCATCTCTGTCCCCACTGAAATACGGTTTGGGAAAAAACTAAAAAAGGGAAATGAAACGTTGAGTGGGCTACCTCCAGCTGGGGGGTGGAGGTGGTGTGGGACCAACAGTCCCACACAGTCTGCAGGAGGGGCTGAAGCTGTGGGGCCTTGCCTGGCCCAGCTCCCCAGGGTTTATCAGACTGTCTGTTTTCATCACTTCTCTCTGAAGAGGGAAGTGGACCACACAGCAGTCCTGGAAATCTGCAAGGGAGACTGTTCCCAGCACCCTTCCCTCCGCTGTCGCCCCTGTATGCAGTTGGCCATGGAGGATGTGTGGCTCTGTATTGCTCCAGCTCAGTGAGATCATGACTCGGAATTCAATTCCCTCCCAATGAAACTCCTAATCACAGCCAGCATGTGCACTTTCCCAGCTCTGACCCTCTTCTCTCAGTTGCAGACGTGGTCTCTCTGACAGACCAAGCGAACCAGGACTGGGGTCACCTCATCTCAACTGCCCTGTCTGCTCCATCCCCTCCACATCAGACCCTGCTGTCTCTCCTCTGCTCCCACTCCTGAGGCATCCTCTGTAGCCTATAACTCTTCCTTAAAAAAAAAACAACAAAAAAAACCCAACAAAACCTACCAGAAAACTGCAGTAGAAGCAAGTAGAGGAAATTGCTTCAAGTTTCTTAAATATCTCATGGAACAAAAATGCTTCATGAGGCTGTTCAGGGAAGGAGAGGGTCAAATGTCCCTCATTAATGCTGATTTACTAAGAGGGCTGGGAAGTGGAAGGGGGAGACAGTCCAGCTGCCTGTCTCAGTGCAGTCCCAGGGTGTGCTGATCAGTCATTGGGAGTGGTGGGCTCGCAAACATCAGCTTCAACCTAACTGGAAAAGCAGCTCCCAAAGCTTTTGCAAATAGATACTAGGCAGAAGCAGACAGGTCTCTGGTTTTTTTGGTGAGTGAAGTAGTCACAAGCTGAATCTTTTCCATGGGCACAGTTGTGCTGGCCTCACCATGGCTGGCATGAATTTTCAGTGCCAAATATACCCAGTTTTCACCCAACCCAGGTTGTTTGCTCCTTCTGAGAGCCAACCACCACTGGCAGCCATGGGAATGGGGGGAGGAGAGAGGCTGATGGTGGGGAAGGGACCTGGGATGTGTCTTCTGTATCCAGGGGTCCTGGTCTGGGATCTAGGCTGGGATGGGAGAGCTGGACCCCCCACATAAGCCTGGGGTGGTGGGTTTGCCAGCAGGAGGTACAGCAGGGTGCAGGCTGCTGTGCACCCACACCCAGGGAAGACCCGGCCCGCACCAGCACGGCACAGAGGCAGCACACAGCTCCCTCAGCTCATCTAGCAGTTTGGAAATTTCATGGCTTTCTGGAGAAAAGAGCAGAAGCTGAGTCCATTCAACCCAATTAAAACTCCAGAGGAAGTGCAGAGAGGCAGGATGTAATTACCCGTGCTGGAATCCCAGTTTGGAACAGGAGGCAGAGCTCTCCCGATCAAATTAATCCCTGGTGTAACTCTGCTGAAGTTACACCAGGGCTATAATTGGGCTGAAACATTTTAACTATCTCATTTAATGTTATTCATGCTCTGCTGGAGATGAGAATGTTTATCCTAAGTGAGGGACTCTGATGCTCTGAAGCAATAATAGAGTGTGAGGCTTATGTGGTTTCTCATTTACAGGGATGCTGGGGAGGCCAGATTGCCACAGAGGATGCAGTAAATCTGGATTCCCCAAATCTTTAGCAATTTCCTCAGCTCCTGTGGTGGCTGGCTGTGCCATTGTCCTTCCTGCAGTGTGTTCACTCTCCCCACACCCAGGCTACTTTTCCATCTCTTGGAGACACTGGGGGCTTGTACCCCACACCCAGCCAGAGGCAGGAATAGCAGATGTAAAGTGATGTGAGAGGGAACAGAAAGCACTGAGAGCGACCTTCCAAGATTAAAGCTTCTATAAATCAGCAGCAGTGAGATTTCCCAGGGACAGACCTTGATTCCTGTGATGCTAAAAGAGGGGGATTTCCATCAATGAGGGGGGCTGGCTCCCTGAGTCACTCCAGGGAAGCAGCCTCCAGGCCCCTGCAGAAGGAGCAGGGTCAGGGCTGCAGGTAGCTCAGCAAGCCCACAGGGCACCACAGTCCCCACTGCCAGCTGGACACCCCACGGACATGGTGACATGGTTTCCAGCTGCCAGCCCTTAGTTATCCACCAGGATTATCCCAGGATCGTCTGGGCTCCCATGCCAGGAGAGACCTGAGCGTGTTCCCTGCAGTGAGACAGCAAAGCACTGCCACCCTCCATGAGGAGCATCCCCCAGGGATCACGGCCTGTGGTGGCGATGCCATCGGTCAGCCCGAGCACACATCCTGCCACTTGCAAAGCAAAGCCTGCAGGTTACATTCCTCCTTCACCCAGCTGTACCCCGGCTGCTGGCCCCCTGCCAGGGATGCCACTGGGCCCTGAATCTCTGCTGTGTGCCCTGAGCCCCCCCTGACCCAGCCCTGGCAGGTACGTCTGGCCGTGGGCTCTGCACCACCATCACCAGGCTTTTGGAGATTGCAATTATCTGTCTTTAAATCACACTTCCAATACCCAAGCTGCTTTTAAGCCAGACCCCTGGTCTTTCCCTCTGCTCTGATGCCAGGGGAAACCGCAGGAAAGGCAGATCTGTTTGTTCCGAAGCAATTTTTTAATACCCTGTAGCTTAGAAGCTCAAGCATTACAATTCATTCCAGCTCCTCTCTGCTCCTCGGAGGATATTAGATCCTTCTTTTGATACTTCCTCACTCTTTGTAGATGTTACCCTAGTTTTTAATTTTCAGGGCTTCCAGACTGTTTTTAACAGTGCTGAGCTTTCAAGTTGCTTCCTTCAAACTTTCTCCAGCCATGCTTTCTCAGAGCCTAAATAGCTTTGATTATTCCCAGATGTTTTTGGTTTGTTAACCCCAGAATAGTATTGTGTAACAGCTTGGAAAGAAGACTGGCAGCAGGGGTCCTGGGTTGTCTTTCCTTGTTCACCAAATCGCTTCCCAAGCAGAACATCTATGGGATTTCACCTACAGAAGGAATGTCATTAGCAGCAACAGGACTGAAGGTGGCTGAAATCTTCTCACTCATAAAGATAACCCTTTGAAGGCATGGCTCATTTTCTTCACCCAGTTCCTCCTTATCCTCTGCGCTGAGATTTCCAAGCAGGACGACACGTTGGGCAACAAATCTGCGGGGAAGGCTTTGAGCAGGCATTCCTGAGGCTGCTGGGCTGCACTTAATGGAAAATTGCTCACCTCCAGGCCAGGCTGGGCTCAGGCTGTGGCCATCCCTACTCGCCAGCCACCCGGCTCTGCTCTGCTGGGGCCAAGTTTTGCTTGGATGCGTGCGTATGTCCTGACCAGGCCAGAGAGTGGGGAGTGAGGAGTTTCACACAACTGGCTGTGCTCCTGAGAAACCTCTGCAGCCCTCCCGACCCCGGCAACCCCGCCGCTCCCATGCTTGAGCCATTGCATTGCTAAACACTCGTAAAAAACATCCCCGTTCCCACTAGAAGAGAGCCAGGGTGTATCTGATCTGGCAGGAGATTCTTCTCAACCATCCATAAAATCTTCCCCAGATCACCCCAAATTCCCCATACTCCTCGGTGCCTCCACCCACCCTGCTGGATCCTTACACTTCCCTAGTGCTCAGCTTGGCAAAACCCAAGGTCCCTGGGACGGATGTGAATACATCCCATGGCATCTGCCTCCCATATGCAGAGGACCACACCTAGGCAGGGCAAGGGGCAACAAAAGAAAGAGGAAAACAAGAAGGGAAAAAGAATAGAAATCATCAAGAGAGAATATTTTTTTAGCGGAGGGAAAAGCTGAGGGACAAATCAGCCTACACCCTGGCACGTCCCCATGACAGCGGCGTGGTACCCAGCCTTGCCACCTTGTAACCAGCTGCAGCTGAGAAAGCAGGTGAGAGACAAACCACCACCATTCAGCCCTTGGACAGCCAAACTGACCCGCTGTAGGAAGACCCTGCCCCAAGGAACTCACCCATGCCTCTGCCTGGGACACTGAGTGTCTCAAAAACCCAGCCCCATCACAGCTGGGCACAGCTTGTGCTGCCTCAGGCCGGTCCTGTGTGAGCTGGTGGGACCAGGGCTGCACCCAGGGCTGCTCAGGAGAGCAGGGAGGAGGCAGAGAGGGGAGGATCAGCAAGACAAGCTGTGAGTGAAGAGTGTCAGTGCTTGGAAAGCGCAACCAATTTGCTTTTAGTACAGTTCATGCCTCTCCAACAGTGCCTAGAATAACAAATTCCTTCCACCCTCCAAGCCTGAATGCTGGAGGAAGCTGCTGAGAAACTTAATTGATTAGCTGGATGCGTGCACAGAAAAAAATTGCTCAGCATCAAGGAAATCACTGTTTTGACAGTTAATGCAGATGCTGGTGGAAGATTAGAAAGACCAGCTGCAGCTTTTTATCACAAACCCCCTTCTTTTAGTCTGGGAACAAGGCAAGATCTGTTTTGATCTTGGGGGCGACCCGCTTTGCAGTGGTGCTGAGGGGCTGGAGCATCAGGGCTGTGCCCCCACACTGCACCCACCCAAGGCTCACTGGCCCTATTACCAGTACTGGCATCTTTACCTGCTGGAGGGCAAGGAGACAAGTTTAGGGCTCCTCTCACCCCCACTCTCCAGCCCCAGATGTTCCTATCAACCCTGGCAGCCTCTGAGCAGCAGGAAGAGATGCCCTGGGAGCAATTTCAGCATCCACAGTGCAGAGGACACAGCTGAGCATGCTTGAGGAGCTGAATTTCCAGATGCCTCACGGCATCCTCTCCAGCCCTTCAGAACATCTCCCCATCCCAGTCCCTGTCTAGACCTGCTGCTTTGTTCTCAGCATCTCCAGCTCTGCCCTGCCTGGCTCAGGGTCACCACCTGCAATTCTGTCACCGCACAGGATTGCTTTCTCAGTTTGGCGAAAGAAAACAGGAAGCCGAAGGCCCACAGGGGCTGTGAACTTGCCTGTCATGTTCTCTGACAGTACCAAAACCTTTTGCTGCTTGTGTTTTTCCCAAACTGTCGTTGCTTGTCACACCCTTTGTTTAAACCTCTGATCCTGAAATCTTTCCTGAGCCCTCAGCAAAACAAATGGAGAGAGCATGGTCTGTTCTCCACAGGGATCAGACACCACCTCAAAAAGCAATGAGACTGACAGTGTCAAAGCTTCCCAGAGCAGGAACAGACAGAGCCAAGCGTGCATGCCTGTGCTCCAGGGCTGCCAGAGGTGGGAGGAAGCAGCCTGCTAACCCCCAGCTTCCTCCTCTCCCTCGAGCTACTCAGCTCCTGAGGTATTTGGCTCAGGGAAGGATGAAAGGGGAATGAAAGGGCTCGGCCCTCCTGTTTGCTCTCTGCTGAGAGAGCTCAGAACTGCTCTCCTGTCCCCCGTTTCCCCTATTGCTGCTATTTGACCTGAGCAGCCCAGAGGCATTTTAGTCATGGTACATTCCGAGCACAGCATCGGTTTTCTGGAGCAAAACGGGACCAGCTGCCAAAAAAACAAATCTTCCCCTGACGCCTGGCACTTTTCACGGGTGGAACGAAACTTCTTGAAACCCCATGGGAAAACCCACCAGACCTCAGCAGCAGAAAACCCCATCCCACTCCAGCCCATCCCCTCCAGGGATTTTGCAGCGTGAGGGGCCTCAGACAGAGACTAATGAACGTCGTGATCACATCCATACGGCGCCACTTTGAGAGCTTTGAGTCAAAGAGGAGGTGAAGAGAGATCTGATCTTTAGCTGAAAGCAGTTCTGTGGGGAACAGTGCACTCTGGCTGAACCCCCCAGCACCCAAATCCAGCTGTGTCCAGTGTCCTCCTACCTGCTCAGGCCTGTTGTCACTATTGTAACTGGGTAGGGCACAGACAGGTAGGTGGTGCTGATACCGAGCACATTAAGTTCACACATGACTTGCTGTGAAAGAGTTCTTGAGGCTTGTCAGGGCTAAGAGAAGTTTATCCCCAGGTGCTGTGAGGAAATCTGGTGCTATCAGAGCCAGACTGGTGAGGAGGGAAGCACACAAGGGGTTGCATGGGGTGAGCGTGGATTGCACGTGGAGGTATCTGTGTCCATGGGGTTTCTGTGTGCTTGAATAGCAGAGCTCCCAGATGGACATCACCCTTTTCCCATGAAGGTTACCATCTCTCCCAGGTATTAACCAAATGTGGGACGGAGCCTGCAATAGTCTCCCTGCCGTGCTCACCAATTTCTTCATACACTGCTGTGGTTTGGCGGGGTTGGAAGCAGGGAGATAGTCAGAGACAGCCAGAAGAAAATTGAGGAAAATGTTTCTGGAGGCCTGGAACCTGCTGAGACACACGGGCAGCCTCAAAGCGCGTGGCTTCTTGCCCCTTTCAGCTGAAGGAGCAACACTTGCTCTGTGTTCGCTCACATCTTGAATGTGATAGATAGAATAAGGACAGAAATATTGGCAAGCCAGTTTCTTGGAGGGTTTATGCCAGCTGACACCTGCTCCTTGCTGATAACAGGGTTCCACCCTCAGCCCTGGTGCAGAAGGCAGCCTTCAGACAATATGAAGGCAATATGTTTTTCTTGTTCCCCCTGATTGAGACTGAGGCTTATCTCGAAATCATCCGCTGCAGTTAGTGCTCAGCAGTCTCAGTCTGACAGAAATGGGTCTGATGGAGGTTCAGCTTCACCTTCTCAGTGATCATTTTAGCAGGATATGCAGGAGCAGGCTCAGTCAGCAGCACCTCTGGTTCACTCAGGTCAGGGCAGTTTCTCTGACCGTGAGGATTTTTAAGCAGGAAGCACGTAGAGTTCACAGCTAGGACAGGTGCAGCACTGATCTGCCACAGCCTAAGGCAGCAGCAACACCAGGTTAGCCCCACTGAAGATGCATTAAGGTTTTCTGTGAAGGTAACATGAAGTTCACATTGCAACACGCATCACCTCCCTGCTCGCTGAGATTCCCGGGAGATTGCCGAGAGTGCTTCACAGCGACTGCAGCTGCTCGCTGCAGGCAAGTCACGACAGTGCTTTAGCTTGTTAGCTGGAGATGACAGAGAAGGCCAAGCCTTGAAAGATCAAGAATTCCTTTGTGATCCGGGCTTTCAGGCCAGGTTTACACAACGAGCCAGTTCCAGCAAGCCTAGACTGCAGCTTCTCCTCCTGTTTCTTGGCTAGCCCAGGCCGTTCTGCTACAACAACACAAGCAAAGTCCACTGTCACAAACACCATCTGCTGAAGAGGAGGAAGGTTTCACACTGTGTCAGTCTCTTTTATCTCAGTGTAGGCTCTGCACAGGAGCTGGCTGAAGTTAGAAAAGCAAAGGAGACCCCAGCAACAGCTTTTCCTGGTGCTGTCTGTGGGCAGTTACTGATTTGAGTAGAAGAGGACTCCAGGGAGGAAGGACAGCACACAAGCAGCTGGTCCATCACATCACTCTTCAGGCTTTGGTTGAAAATAGCATCAGAGTTTTCCCCCCCAAACTACACGGAGTGCCAGGCAACAGGAGCAGCCCTGCTCAAAGAGCTAAGCCAGCCCAGCTGATCTCAGTCTTTCTGTTTTGGATCAGGTCACTCCAGAAAGAGAAGCAGCAAGAGCCAGGCTGGGACTGGATGTATGAAGAACCATCATTTACATCCTTCTCCCACATCTAAAGAGGAACAGCCACACACACCTCAGCAGCAGCAAGGCTTCTTTAGCCACCCAACAGGTACTTGAGCTTCTCTGGAAACAGCATCTTCAGATCACAGCCCAGCACCATTGTCAGACTGAACAGCTGGGGCAGGAATGCCATTCTAGAGGCTGTGGAGCAAATACAGGAGATCAGAACACATTTCTGTAGCACTACAGGCTGCACACAGTGGGCAAAGCAACTCAGAGCAGAGAGCAGCCACCCAGCCCTGGGTGCTGAGGGGATCTATACCCCACAGCTGGGCATGGGGCTGAGCAGGACTGGGCCAGAAGGACATCAGGGCAACATAAGACTGAGCAGGAACACAAACTCCTTCCCTGGCTGGACAGGAGCAGAGCAGGTAGGACTGAGCAGAAGCAAGACCTGATTTGGGGCTGGGGACCAGCTGAGACCTTGGGCAAGTTGGTGTGGAGTATAGTTCTCCTCCACTTCCCAGGGACCTATTTCTCATCTGTCTTCCTCATGGGTGAACCCTCTTTTTCTCAGTCCAAAACCTCCCTCATGCTGAGCAGGATGCCCTCCTTTCCCTGAGAGCCCACACAGATGATGGTCCTGCTCCAGAACTGATGCTCCAGGGTTTGGGATCTGGGACCCAGGGCATCAGTTCTGCATGGAGGTTGCAGAGCAACCATGGATCTCCAGCAGCCTGCAATGCCCAGGGCTTCAGATCAATTCCCTCTCAGCCTGGAGCCAAACCAGGATGCAGCTCCAGCTCTCCAACAGCAAAAAGCTGAATTGGTTGAAGTCATGGTGCCAGCTGTGTATTTAAACAGGAATTACATAGGGTTTCTGCTGTGGCAATGCAGTAGGTGCTGGCAGTGCTGCTAAGACAGATGAGGAAGGAAGGGCAGTGGGCTGGAACTAGGAGAGGTGCTCAGGGAACAGGGGGACTCCTGATTCCTGCCCTGCTCACATGCAGGAAAGGTACCCAGCAGTCAGCCAGCCCATCACACCTCACTCCTTTGAGCTCCCTGGCTCCTGCTGAGCTTTGGCCACCATAAATCTTAGGTCTGGGAAAGCAAAACACCACTGGGAGTGAGCACTCACAGCCACTCACTCCCAGCAGAGGTGTCCTGCCCATGAACTGGGATCCTATGGCATGAGGCCCTGACCAAACACAGACCTCAAAGGTGGTGCCCATGCCAAACTGCAGCCTCTTGGAAGAAGATGTTTGGGAAGCGATTATGAATTTGGAGCCTCCCAAAGCAGGCTAGCAGCTGGATCTTCTGGGTGAATAAAACCCTGCCAAAAATTAAGATCTGTTTCTGCAAAGCTGAAACAGCAAACTTGTTTGTCTTTCCTCCTTCCCCTCACAACCACGTTGTTTTAAACATTTACAGAGACCTTTATACTGTTTAAATAATGATCGGGGTGGAGGGGGTTTGTTTCCAGGTTTTTTTTTGCCAGCTGCTCCAAGTCAGCAGCGCTTCGCATGCAACTTCTGGAAGAGCAGGTGCTGCGGTTTGTGACAGTACCACCCACGCTGTCCTGGCTCCCCCTGCCTCACCTTGCCTGCCCCACAGCTGCTCCAGCAGAAGGGACCCCCATGATCTCCCAAAGCCTCAGTCCTGTCCCCCCCAGAAGAAGGGGTTACCCTGAGACCTGCTGCAGCAGCTCCCCCCTCTGCAGTGCGCTGGGTTTGTGGGATAAAGGGGTGCACGTCCAGCTCCCCACACACACTTAAACCCCCAGCATCCCTTCCCAGGCACCCACGGTGGGGCTTTCTCCCCCTGACCTTGGGAGGAGAGGTGGAGGAGGATGCCGGAGCAGCTGAGCGCTCCCATCGCCGAGCACAAGCGCTACGGAAGATTAGCCATCTCCCGCGGTGCGTGTTCTCCCGCCCACCTCCTTCAGCAGCGAGGAGATGACAGCTGAGGGAAGAGAGGAGAGCACTCGAGAAGTGCAGGGCGGGCGGGGGGGGGAGATGGCTGAAGACAGACCGACCTTGCAGCAACAGCACCGCAGCAGCACCTGGTCAGAAAGAAAGGCATGTGAGCCTCTCCCCTGTAGGCAGGTCTCCGGGAATCCGGGGGGTTGTGTCGGGCTGAATGAGTTTTATTTGCAACCTGTGGGGAAAGGGAACGAGGAAGGCTGTCCAGGAGACCTGGAGGCTTTCTGCAGGATGTTTGGGTTGAGTGAAAGGAGGGAGAAGTGAATATGAGGCATGCTGTGGAAAGCAGGATGTGGGATAGAGAAAATGTTTATACAGTCAAACTCAGGCTAATCCATGGGAGGCTTTAGAGAGCATAAAAGCCATCTGCAAGTGGATAGATCACATTCTGGAGGAAAACAATGCTTTAAAACAGCACTGCCCTCTGAAGAGATCGCACTTGTGAGCCTGAAGACAAGGCTGGGACAAGCAGATCCATGAGTTCTATCCATACAGTGAGGGTTGACAGAAAAGGCCATTTATGGTCTCTTCCTGTACAGGAACTTGGGGCCACCAAACAAAACCACCGGGAGCCAGACATGCAGCAAACAAAAGGAAGCTGGTCCCTCTCCTCCCCGCAGGAGGGAATGGCTGTTAGAGATTCACTGAGCAAGTCCAGGGAAAACAAAGTTACTGAAATCTCCGTTCCAGAGGACGCTCAGTAGCGGGGCAGTGGACTGACCTCTAGCTCTCAGAATCTGCACCCCTCAAATGGTTGGTGGCTGGAAAGGTGCTGGGAGATGTACCGTAAGTAATCGCTGCTCCTGCATTCCCTAGGCATTCATTTTGGTCACCTCTTGGAAAAATGACACGAATCTGGGTGGCCCCTGGTCTGATGCCCTGCAGCAGGGCTCCTTCAAGCAGATGTCACTGGGAAACTGTTCTCAAGAAACCTTTCTACAGGCAGCAGGAGGAATAACCACTGTCCTCTAACCAGCTGCCCTCTGTCATCTTGAAAAGCCTCAGTTTACCTTCAGACTTGGTCAAATTAGGCATTTGACCTGCTTTCCCTGCAAAAGGTCCCGATCCTTCCATCATTTAAACATGTGGGTTTTTTTTTTCCCATTAAGCAATGAAAGCAGCAGAGATGCTATTCTCAAAAGTACCTCAAAACAATTATTTTCCTCCTCTGGAGTAAATAGCGGGAAGCAAGAGGTGAGCCAGAGATATGGCATTTGCAATTCTCCACTTTCCATCTGCAGTGGGAAGAAATGTTGATTTGCATTGTGCTCTGACACAGCTGCTTGACCTCGGTGCAGCTTATGCTAATTACTTGCAAGAAAATTCTTGTTTTGTTCCTTGTGTGCCCGGCATATTTCTGGTATCTGAGCCTGATAGATGAAATATTGCTTATAGCACAGTGCAGATGGGGATGGCTGAACCAACGGCTGGTTGGCCGAGTAATCCAAGCAAACAGAAACACTGTGATAAAAGAGGGCCTGAGAAGTTTCCCATTAATATCACCCGGGTATTTTTATACCAACTCACTCCCTTTCTGCTTACCGTGCTGTAATCACTCAGGCTGACACAGAAAATAGAGAGAGGATCCATCTCTTTGCCCAAAGCAAGGACAAGTCTCCTTGCTCATCTAACTCGGCCTAAAAGGAAAGCTCTCTCCTGGTCTCAGTAGCTTTACAATGTTAAAGTTTTCCTGCTACTTTTGGGTGCATTTGATGTGACACATCTCCCATCTCCGGGTGTGCTCAGAGGGTGTGTGTTTCAATTAAACATGCTCATCCATGAAGAAGCTGAATTCCTGCTGCTACTGCTCAACAAATGCATCAGTCTGGCCCCAGGATTTATCCGTGCATGCACTGCCATTGGAATATTTTGTGTGTGTTCTCTGTTCTGGTCACTCCTGCAAGGGCCTGGGAATGGAATCTAATGAGATGGTCACTTTGCCTGGCTGGGACACAGACCTGAAGTGTTGATCAGCTTGTCTCCATCCCACTGACACAACCTCCTCGAGATCCATTCTGTGTTGCACTCAAAAAACAGTACCTTGAGACTGCCTTTATTGCACTGTGCCCAAAACTCAGTTGACAAAAAGAAGCAGGAGGAACAGCTGAGTGGCTGGAGCTGCAATTTCTTCTGCACCATCACGAGAAAGGGGAACATTTTCTCTTCTCAACCTGCAGAATCCATCCCAGAGAAGCCATCCCTTCTTTGCACAGATATTCTGTAAGCATAAAGCTCTTGTTATTCAGTGCACAGGCCTCCAGTTACAGCAGAGCATTCCTGAGCCTGCTGAAGTTCCACATAAGCACACGAGACATGCTGAGGAATGGGCTTAGGTTTAAACGTGTATTTAATATTAAATGAAGGCTTAAGAGCTTTGCTGCCAGGAGCAGGGAAGGATGTTTGGCTTCCAGTGTGCCTTGTCCTGTGTGGGAAGACGTTGCCTGTCTGCTGCTGAGCTCCAAAGAGCCTTTCTGCCATTTCAGGGGACAGATTTGAAGCTGCTGACACCAGGATCTAGGACCTTGTGGCAGGTTTGGGTTTTTTTTTTAAATGGTACAGATCTTTTCTCTCAGAAGTCTGGCACCTGAAATACCAGCAAGAAATCTCCAGCCTTACCCAAAGGGACTGTTTTTTGTTGGGCACCCAGCATTTCTGACAGAAACAAGCATCAATCCCTGCACCTCAGCATCTCCTCTGCTCTGTACACGGAAGCCTGGCAAGGGGCTGGGGTCTGCCAGGGGGGAACTGGCCTTTTAATGGGTTCAAACACCCTGGGTGCTTCCCCCTGGCCATATGTCGAAGATAACCACAGCAAAGCATCTCTGAACCCGCAGATGTTTTGTTTCTCCAGGCTTTGTGGAGCCCTGTCTGCGGGGTGGGACCGGGGCAGGCAGAGGGGAAATCAGGAGGAAATCAAATTACTGTCAATAAGCATGGAGAGTTTCTCCCTCGAGGGATTTACAGGCAGCTGGGAGAAGAAATGGGTGGAAAACTGAGGGATGACCTTGTCCTTCAATCTGAGCATGGGATCAATGCCAGCTGAAGATGGAGTGGTTCTGTCATTGATTTCCATTTGTTTTTCCATCCTTCCCTCCTCTGCTAGATACTGATCTCTCCTATCATTTGTGGGAGGAAGCAATCCCCTCCGAATCCTCTGCGGGGAAATTGAGAGCAGCCCCCGAAAGCTCACGTGTAGAAGATCTATGTGCCCTTTTCATAGCTTTTCTTACTTGTTCAACCTTTCAGAGACTGGAGCAAGAAAATACCATAACTGATGGGTATTGGCCCAGGAAATCGATCCAAATTATGTCCAAACTGCCCTTGGGAGCAGCACTGCAGCTGCCCGAGGAAGGAGAGTGTGTTCAAACACAACCCTCAGACCAGGCTGTAACTTCCTTCACATCTCGGAAGGGTCACAGACCCTCAGAAAAGCCACGACATCCTGCTGATCTCGGGGAGGCTCTGCCTTGTCCTGCAGCTCCCGATGAAGGTTCCGTGCCGGAGATCTGTGGGGCATGGTCGCCCTCTAAAGGGAAGAGCTGAGAAAACTCCATTAATTCCCACACAGGCAAAGTTGCAGAGAATTAGGAAAGCGTGGGCACGGGCGAGGCGATGGCTGTCCCTCTTCACCCAGAGTCTTTGTTCTGGCTCCAAGATATCCTTGGAAACATTATCCGTGCACTGCAAACATAAATTATTACATCCAATCGACCGCACGCTGAGCTCATGCTGTTCTCCCAAGTTTTTAATTGTTGAGTCCATTCATTACTTGGTACCTGGCAGAGCTTATCCTTTTATAGGCACACACAAGCTCTGCAGCCTGAGCGGCTTCCACCCAAAAATCAAGACAGTGGCAAATCCCTCAGCACATCCAAGTGACTTCTTCTCTCCTTCCGGGATCTGAACTCTGCTTAAGGAGGATTTTAGTTGTTTTATTTTTTAAAACTCACCTCCCTTGGGGCCTTAAAGGGCCAATTCTAGTTGAATTAGATGGGTTACATTTGCTTATTTAGGAAGCTAAAAGCAGCCAGGAAGATTGCCAGCCAAACCTTCACAGAGCAAAGGCTGCTTCAACGAAGGCTGTGTTAATTACTGCTGTGTTCTGTACCATCATCTGCCTTTCTAGCAGGCCAAACACTCATTCCACAGGCTCCTGTGGGGCAGGGAGACTCTTGTGTCACCTTGTCAAAAGCCAGGACTCTCTGCAGGCTGCTCTTCTCAGCCAGGACAGGATTTGGTGTTTCTGTATCTAGTGGGGGGCACAGACAGGACAGGATTTGGTGTTTCTGTATCTAGTGGGGGGCACCGACAGGACAGGATTTGGGATTTCTGTATCTAGTGGGGGACACAGACAGGACAGCATTTGGGATTTCTGTATCTAGTGGGGGGCACAGAGGTCTGGGGAGCACCACAGCCAGCTGCTTGTGTTGGAAGCATCTTATTTATAACAGCGTGTTGGCATCCAGCTAATTAGCCCCTTCCTCCATGAGCTAATGTGTGTTCAGCATTTTGAAGCATATGGCCTACTAAGGACAATTATAAGTGTCTCCCTAGTGAACAGGGGGCATGAAGAATTAACAAATAATTAGTAAACACGGTTAAGGAGTGTTGAGGGGGGCAGGCGCGCCCTTTATTCCTGGGGGCCGGGACTACACTTCCCGTCAGCCCCGCGCCCCTCGGGGGGCCGGACTACAGTTCCCATCCGCCCTCACGGACCAGGACTACAGCTCCCACGAGCCCCCGCGGCGCCCTCTCTCCCCGCGGTTCCTGGGGCAGCATGGCTGCGGAGCTGCCTGTGGTGAGTGGGCCCGGCCGCCATCGGCCGCCATCCGCGGGGCACGGCGGCCTCGAGGGGCGCGGGGGCGGCGGGACGGTGTGCGGGGAGCTCCCGTAGGCTGCCGGAGCCGCCCGTAGGGCTGCGGCGAGGGCTCGAGGGCAGCACGCTATCACGGCCCCTCTCCCCGCCATGGCGGATGGAGAGAGCAAGGCCGGGGGCCCCGGGTCCCGCGGGCTCCGGCCCTGCCGTGACGAGGCTGCGCCAGGAACCGCGGGCTGGCCCCAGCGGTGCTCAGCGTTTTGTGGGCAGCGGGTGCGGCTCAGCCGGGGCGCTGCTGTCCCCCAGCACCCCGAGGCGGGGGTTCGG
This sequence comes from Sinosuthora webbiana, assembly GCA_013397395.1. NCBI lineage: Eukaryota > Metazoa > Chordata > Aves > Passeriformes > Sylviidae > Sinosuthora > Sinosuthora webbiana. The sequence goes on along the minus strand of VXBN01009950.1, from coordinate 355,694 downwards.
CGGGCCGGGGAGCCACGTTGTACCCGCAGGGCGTCGGTGGTACCCGGGTGAGGAGCGTGACAGCCACGAGGGCAAGGACAGATTTACGATTTGGGATGGTCCTCCACTCTTTAGCTGACCTAGAAGCTGAGCTAGTGATGATAAAAGTTATCCCTGTCTGAATTTCATCTTTCCTCTGTGGAAGCGTAATTCTGAGGCTCAGTGTTAGAAACGCAAAGGCAAAGGGATGATTTGTTACCTGGACTAACTCTGTCCCCTTTCTCGGTTTCAGAGCATGACACCGTGTCCAGAAGGGGTAAAAGCAGTGCCCTGGCTGGGGAGCTGATTTACCCACAGTGCACCTGCACAACGGTGAGAAACAGCATCATCTGTCTTGTTTTTTTTTCTCCTCTTGGGGCGTTATGGTAGAAAAACTTGCTCTGCTGTCTCAAATTATACCCTCCTGCATTCCTGGGGCTCCTGGGGAGGGGGATGTAAAACCCCAACCACTTGATGAATGCAATTAAGCCAATCAAGGCCGTAGCTTTGTCACGGATGCCACCCCACTGTGCTGCCCTTTGCTGCCACGGAGCACAAGCTGAAAGGCAGCGTGGATTGAACGGGGATTTTGCTGGTGTTGATGCCCAGCAGAGCAGCTGCTTGTCAGCGTGGTCAGAGATGAGCCAGAGGAGAAGGATTAGAGGTAGGAGGGATTGGATGACAGCCCATTATGGAGACACTTGACACAGCTCATCTCATAACTGTGCGTGTCACAGAAATAGACCTAGTGACAGAGTAATTGCTCTGTTTGCCTGCCTGGAGGTGCTTTGGGACAGTGTCAAACTTGCATCAGGTTGCTGGGGGTGGGGAGGTGCAGCTCTCCTGCCCCAAAGGGTCATCCTGTGAAGGACACACCCCGAGGAACCCTTCACCCGAGGGGATGGGGCTGTCCTAGGTCTGATGAGTGTGTTTCTTGGGATTAGCCCACAGACAAATTACACCATGGATGGATTATTCTTGTGTGCAGGGAATGAGTTGGATTGGGAGGTTTCTGGGAAATAAGGGGGAGAATGTCAGGTTGAAACAGCTTAAAAGGGTCCAAACCACCAACATCTCAGAGCTGCTGGGGTTTTTCCCTAAGCAAGGACTTAAATAGCATCCACCTCCCAAAGATTTCTTGTCTGTGAATGAGACAGCCCCCTGGCAAACATGCTTCTCTGTGTCTTGAGGGACAGGTCTCTGCTCTGCTCAGTTTGTGAGACAAAAGTTGCCTGTCTTTGAATGGAGAATTTCTAATTCTTGCTCTGTGATCCAGTGCTGGGTTGTTTTTTTTTTTCAGGAGAGGTGAGGAAAAGAGGACAAACTTTATTTAAAGTACTTTTGCTAACAGTGTTCACTGCAATTTGTATTTAGGAGGAAATGGTCCTGCAGAATCCTGGTGCTGCTGTTGCCCAAAGACAGCTTTGGCCAGAGGGCAGCT